>CAMZMU010000052.1:84602664-84722496 GCA_947311845.1 Poa pratensis | reverse complement strand
TCTCTATTCTAAACGAAGGGGTACGCTGCCGTTGGATTTAGATCCAACGGCCCACGTTTGCCCACGTGACGGCAAACGTCGGCGACCTAAACGAGCGGCGCTGCCGCGCCGGCGACGGCGAGGTGGATGAATCTCTCGCCTAGAGGGCTCGGAGGTCGTGGAGATGACGCAGATCGATGGCGGTGGTGAGGTGGAAGCTCCTGGCTGAGTTGCACTTGCTGGGGTGGAGTGGTTCGTCGGCGGCGAGGTCTCCGTCTTCCTCGGCCACGGACAGCAGCTCCGGCGAGTTTCCACGGCGCGTCTGGGCACTGATCAAAGGGGAAAAGGATGGGGTGAGTGCGGTGATGTTAAGGAAGAGCGTAGAGGCCAGAGAGGAGAGAATGGGGCAGTGTGGCGTCGCGGCCACGACGGACCTCGACGGCGGCAGTGGCTACGGCACAGCACGCCCTCCTGGCGGTGCACGGCGAATTGAGAGGAGGCAGTGAGGGAGTGGGGTGGTGTGGTGTTCGCAGAGGGTGCGGGGGTGGTTTTATAGCGTGGGATGCGGCGTACGGTGGACGGAGTGCACGGCGACGTCCATGGCGCACGGCGGAGATATTTCTCCCCAATCCGACGCGACGGTGCCAGGACGTGGAGACAAGGCGTTCACCGGGGTCCGGACGTGTTCTAGAAGATCTCGGCCAAGCGCGGCATGTCGGGGGGCAGCAAGCTGGGCCAATTTGGTCAACGACGGCGAGCTCGCCACGGCGACGCTGGAGGGAAATCGAGGCGAGGGGCGGCGTAACTGCTCTCCTCTGCGGCACTGCGGCTGCAGAGGCACGAGAGCGAGAGAGGAGAGCGCGGCCAGGGGGGGCCTGGGGAGCGCGGAAATGGCGAGCACGGTCGCGGCGACACGGCGACGGTCGTCGAGGCTGAAGTCGACGACGGTTTTGCAGAAAACCCCCTGCTTCTTCCTTTCTGTTATCACAACTAGGTCCATAACATGTAGAAGCTCCAAAAAATTGGCATAAAATAATAAAATGTTTTGAAACATTTTCTTTTATAATACTTTGTTTATGTTATTTTAATTTATTTCAATTTGTTTTTATTTTAGAATTTTAAAACTATTTCAAAAATAATATTTGAGGGGGAAAGTGGTAGGAACAAAATGGGGAGTGTTTTCATTACAACTCCACTGACTTTGGTTTTAAAATAATTGAGTTTGTCACTTGGAGATTTTCATGTGACAACTTGTCACTTTCATTTTTTTTGCTTTGATTTTATATTTTGTTTTCTTTCTTTCTTGCTAGTGTTCACTAGTGCAAACACTCACACAAACACTAAGAATAACAACTCAAGTAACAAGAAGCAATTAACATACAATAAACAACAAAAGTTTTTTGTTGGCTCTCATTTTTGAATATATCCTGATAATAATTTTGGGATGTTACACAAAGTGGCCCGCGCAATGCACAGGCATCATCTTTAAGAGTATTTGTGAAACCTATGTTCACAATGTATACATATTCTATAAAGTTCTTGAGAATGACCCAATTTAGCATTAAAATTAATAGAAAATATATAGTCATCACGTTGTTTATTGGAAAAGGCTATGCAAAACAAATAATATGCATCAATTATATTCTGGCATTCTTTGCTCATACAAGATTGTAATATTACAATACATTTCTAGAGCTAGGTAAGGAGCGTATAACTTGACAGGTCTTTGATAGGTCTTGGAGAAAATGCTTTCACAATTTTATAAGCGTGTAGAGGCAATATGTAGATCAAATACTTTGGTGCCACACTTTAATCGAATATATGAGTAATTTAAGGTCCTCTAGAGTAATTTAAGGTCCTGTAATAAGGCAGGATTGGTATTTCACCCTATCATTTCCTTCTTCCCTTTGAGCAATCGATGTCCACCTTCCCACGTTAGAGATATTTTAGTTGAAGAATACTTCGGCATCCAATTAATTTTTTTCAAGTCATTTGAATAGTTGCACGCGACAACTGAAGGTTTTGAACTTGGAATATTATTCCATAAGATCACACACTCGGCCATGTTGAATGGAAAGCCAAGTCCTCTACGATATGTCAGCACAAAAGTCAAAACTAATGAAGAAATATATTTGAGAAAAAGTACCATGTTTAAACTCGATAAAGTACAATTGAAAAGGAGAAGATCTACCAAGGGGTATTGTTAGAAGAAAGCGACAGCAAACCAAAAGGAATATTGTCAGCTTGAACGCTGAAGAAGTGTGATTTGGTCCGATATATGAAACACTAAATTGTGTCGAGCAAGAGGTTGATCCATCTGTTGTACTAAACTAATTTAGGCTAAAACCATAGCTAATTCTATGGTTGTCTCTATGTGATCAGCGTGCACTTCCCAACCATTTACTTGGTGAACAAATAAATAAACATGGACTAAAGCACACATATATATATATGGAATTTTGTGGTCATAAGAATTGCCTACGAAAGCTAGTCTGTAATCCCGCCTCCAAATTTTATGACTAAGCAAGAAAAACATTATGGTGGAATTAAAATTAAATAGAAACTACATGATAGCGAAGAATGTTATACATCCTCAAAGAAACTTAATGCATGTTTAATCGTAACCGAAATCCAGCAGTGTCATGGTGGCACAGAGGTGAGGTATCGTGTGTTTAAGGACCCTTGATTGTTCTTCTTTTCATACCAAGAAAATAACAGATTCATCTTCTCGGTTGGTTCACGGAAAATGACCTTAGGCCATAGCTGGGTAATTTATTTTCAATTCATGTTTTATGAAGATATTCTTGATACATTGCTAGAGCTTTAAGAGGACCAACCGAAGTAGCAGCAGTCAACTTTGTGCATGCACGTCTCACCGTTTTGGTTCATCCATCTGTTGGCTAGAGTGTGAATACATAAATTAACACTGCAACTTGCCCGAACTGATTTGTGGGAGGTTTAAACATTAGAACAGAAAAATAAATCTAATCACCATTCACCAAGGCATGGGCAGTGGTTCAGTAGCACTTATGCGAAGCTGCAGTTTCAATTGGCTGGTATGTGTTCGTCCCTGATGCGTGCGCTGCACTCCTATGCAAGAGATTCACCATATGACTGGTTGCCGCTGCCGTGACTAAATAATCGACTTACTCTGTTTGACCTGCAGATTGGCAGTGGAAGGGGATCAAATAATAGAACAACAATAGTTTCTTGAGTACAGTGTTCAGAAGAAGATACCTATCAAATCAAACTGTACTACTAACACGTATTATGATCATTTTGAGCCACTGAGAGTAGTTCTTCTGTTCTACTTGAACTTCATATGCTGCCCCTGCCCGGATGCATAGATGTGTAACTACCGTTATTTTATCAGTGGTTGACTAACCAAGTCATAGACATGAAACAATGTGCGGCAATCCATTCTTATATCAACGAGATTGTACTGCAGCTAGGTTCTATCAAAGAAATGTGACCTCAGGCCATATCAGCAGCTTGCACGGCATCAATTACTCAAGTTCAAAAATTTACGAAAATATCTAATAAAACTTCCAATCTTTGAAGGCTCTGATTATACAAAATAAATTGCTCATAAAACATAGACTTTGGCAGGCTAAAAATCCTGAGGTCCTGAGCTTTTACAGCCCAGCTATTTACTATCTTCAAAAAACATCCCAAATATTTGCAAATACTGATATAAACAACGAATTCATCAAACAAAACAATTGGGCAAGTGAAGCAGAATATGAAATTAGCTATCTACAGGCTATGTCATGATATATGTCTGTATGTAATCAAATCTACACTAACACTTTGTAATGTGAATCTGTAACTAAAAGGGGAAACTAAATCCCTTTTGTATTTGGCAGTGTACATCAGTGTACATCTGAAATTTCGATACATTCAGAAGACTATGATTAGTGCTAGAAAACTGCACTGGTTAAGGGGTTCGCGGGTGGACCAACCTAAAGCCAGAAAATCCCAAAAACGTTTCTCTAAGCTGTCAGCCTGAATCCGTTGTGCTCTTTTGCTGCTAATATGATCCTATGTATTTTTCTGCTTTAATCCATCGATTTGTGGTTCCAATTTCTTATTTCTTAATCTAATCCTGATATTTTACTGATGCTAATCCATCGACCCGTGTTTTCAGTTTCTGGCGTTTCTCGAGTAGTTTAACGTTAGTAATCTTTTCTTGCACATTTATAGATTGATAGGTGTATATATGCGCACCTTTAATTCTTGAAAGTATATGGAGCACTCAAAAGAACATTAACTATAAATTTCTAGAAAGTATATGATGTATTGTTGAAAAGTAGATGCATCACTCAAAAGGAAATTAATATTAACGTGCAATTACCTGGCTTTGAGGCTTGGGCTGTCCGATGTGTATGCATGACCTCCTAATTAGATCGATCCATCATCCATCCATCCATCCACATCCAACTTGCAGTGTGCATGCATGGTGCGTATGCATGAGATTGAAAGCCGCATGTGCATGCACGGGGGAGTCGACGTTAATCGGCTTAGTGCATCTGCAGGAAATCTTAGTGCATCTGCATGCACGTGGGGACACGCCGGGCGATCGGCACACGGCGGCGTCGACAGCGTGTGTAAGTACATGCACGGTGAAAAGAATCGGACAGCGAACCTAGGCGAGTACGCGGCAACGGCAGCGTCCGCAACAGCGTACGCGAGGATGTGCAAGGCGATGGGAATATGGCGCCGGCGGCCGCTGCGCGTGCTATTTCATGGTTGAGGCTTAACCTATCAGCTTGTTAGATTTTTCAGTTAGACGTCGAAGAGGTACGCGGAGAATCACTTAAGGGCATTGGTGAGTAATTTTCTGAACTTTCATCTGTAGAAGCTGATTATATGGTTGTGATCATCTAATTACAGTAATAAACGGCCAGATCTTTCTGATTTATGTGGGAATTTCTATTGGATTTCTCTAATTTCTGGTTAGCCCATCATCTACTTTTAATATATAATAGATGTTGAGCTAAGGGCCCCCAACTTGAGTTGCTAAGTAGCAAGTATGGGAAATTGGAAGAAAGTCATGAAAAGCTCCCTAGATCTAATGACGATCTTCTAGCATCCCATGCTAAGCTAAAGTTAGCTCATGAGGCTATTATGTCAAAAGTAACATCTTGTGAGGCTCATGTGAACAATGTCACAACTTCTTCTCTTAATGCTATATCGTCTTGTTCTAGTCCTAGTGATTCATTCACTCATAATGTTACTACATCTTGTGATGAATTACTTTCCATGCCTTGTTGGTCTAACAATGAGGCTTCTACTTCCTCTACTATTTGTGTTGATACTAACCATGTAGAGTAATTAAAAGAGCTCAAGGACCAAGTCACTTTTTTGAACAAAGACTTGGAAAAGCGTCATGTTGGGAAGTCCACACTTGACAATATGTTGAGTGTTTAAAGACGTCCCAATAACAAGAGTGGAGTTGGATTCAACTCCAATAACAAGAACAAGTCCAAGATCATCAAGAAGAAAAAGGGCCAAAAACAAGTCAAAGATTCGGCCAAGATTGTTTACTTCAAGTGCAAAGTTGAAGGGCACCATGTTAGATCTTACCCTTTGAAGAAGCAGTGTCTTAGAGAAGCAACAAGGGAAGAGGTCATGCGAGGAGCGTGAGGGGGTCTTGGCGGGAAGAGTCCCCTCTCCATGGTGGAGGTGGAGACGTGGCCTCTCCCTCCTACAAGTATCCTTCGCTGGTTTGGTGAGATCCCCGCCCTTTGGGGGAAAGCGATGTGGGTAAAGGCTGGCACACCGTAGGTGGTGTCCCCTCCCCGCGCCTTGCTTCCCAAGTCTTCTGTGTCCTTCTACCATCTTCTGGAGGGTAGTGGAAACCCTAGCTTCGGCTTGTACGGCCTGGTACCCGAGAGGGAGTCTGACGCTGCCGGGGTCTCGGGCTCTCGGGGTCCTCTTCTGCTTCCGGGGTGTGGGGGACCCGGGGTCTTTCGCACCCGGCAGTCTTGGCTGGCGAGCTGGGTGCCCGCCAGGTCTTGCGTCGCGTCTTGGCCTTGTCCATCTTCACGCTGGGCCCACAAGTGGTGGACCCACTTTGGCAGCACTAGGGAACCCTGTGTTCCACTGCTGCGACAGTAGCCCCCGGGCATGGTCCCGGCGGCTTTGCTTCAGCGGCTGTCGGGGCTATGACCAAAAAGAGGTCAAAGTGGGTCCCCGGCGCCTGGCCTTCTTGGAGTGCTTGGTGGGGTCCGCTGTGTTGACGTAGAGGCGAGCCCCTGAGCTATGTTGACTGGGCCACGCCGAACGTTGCGATTCGTGCGGGCCTTGGACTCCGTCGTGCATCCAACGGCTGGGAAGCGCCAAAGTCGGCACGTCCCCTCGATCCCCGCGTTCGTCGTAGTAATGGGGCTGCGACGTGGCGCATGGGGTATCTCGCTGGCTTGATTTGACGGTTCGACCGCCATAGTTTCAGGACTCCTCACTTCTCCTCCGAATCGCCGCCTCCAACTTCCGTCTTCCTCCTCTGAACTTGCCAATCTCTCCTTGCTTCAACCGCTGCGCATCCAGATCCACTTTGCCGCAATCCGATGGCTCCCAGAAGATTCAGCGAGCGGTGGCGAAGGTGAATAGGTCCGAGGCTGCAAGAAGAGTGGCGGCGGCCTCTCCGGCCGGCGTTCGGACTTCTCCCAGAGTATCCCAAGCACTGCCGTACCCGAGCAAGTTCTCTGGCGAGTCGGCCATGGGCCGCATCCGTAGCATCTTATCTTCGCGCTTTCGCGGAGCAGAAGTGGCGACGTACCCCGGAGGTGGAGAAGAGAGAGCTGACAGGTAACCACCTTCCATGTCTTTTCGACAATGGGTCTTCTCCCGCTTTTTTCCGAGTTTTTTCTTGGCCATTGTGGCGCCCCGACCTGACTGCTATACAGTGATACTGTGTCCCCGGTTATCCGATACCACCGGACACATTATCAAAGCATAATAGAGAGATCAAGACTGTGGAACAACTGGCACATCACAGACTCTACGACACAAATCATATAGTTCAACTCTTATACAGAGAAAGATAGCAAAAGACAACCAGAGGTCACAGACCCAACATTACAACATGCGGAAGCGAATTAAGTTGTCTAACAACAAGATCCAAATATGGCCTAAGAGGCCTACAGATAACATCACAGCGCCAGCTATTCCGAGATGTCCCAAGCTGCCACCTGGGAACCCCAGACTACTCGTCGATGTCCACAAAGAACCCACCTTCGAAGTCGGTGAAGTCCTCCTCTGAAACAAAAGCAAAGACGTTGAGTTCGACGAACTCGCAAGATTAGGAGCTATTATATGCTCGATGATTAGCTTTCAAGGTTTTATGGCTGTTTTGCATAAAGCTGATTTTATTTAAGGAAAACACTCAAAGGCATCGACTAAACAGAATATTTTCAAAAGAGGTAAGAGTAACTCTCTCTTTCATCACCTTTCTCATCAATCAACCACAGTACCTGTTCATCAAAGGCACCTCCCCGAATCACCCTCGAGGAAGCTCACCTTGCATTCGTGGAATTGGTACCTCTAGTACCCAGTTTTTAATCATTCCGTTAAAGTTATTCTATGGTCTTATCGTCCTTTCCCAAGTTGTCCGTAACCGTGGACACGGCTTTTCGAAAAGATTTAACCCTGCAGGGGTGCACTGTGTTTACCTTCGGTACCGCCCGGCCCATTGCCTACACGTAGCTCTCTTCCGGGGAAAGCCGGCTGAGTGGGAACGGTTACAACCTTTACCTTGTTAAGGGCTAACCCAGGATCATCAGTGAGGACGAGACAGGTTCAGTGCTCCCAGCACCCTGTCCCGTGGCCACTCATTTTCCTAAACACCACTGTCCTCATCTCAGTCTTGGCCACCGTCTTCACGCACGCGCAAATGGAAGCTCAAACTAGAGGACCCTGGCTAGTCCCGCCCAAGTTAGTCGGTCGACGAGGGCTCCATATACCCCACCGAAAGGAAGCGCGCTCATTCTTGGTTCAAGAGGTAAAGAACTCGCACCTGGGCGGCGAGAGTGAGACAAAACACCACCATACCGAAGTGGCCTCTCATCCCCACCTTTAAGCATCTTATTACCTGTCACCACAATTTCTCCACCATCCACATCGCTGTCACAAGTCAACACCTGTTTCCAGCATGTACCACCATAGTACCACTAGGCAATTCACTAAGCATGGCTAAGCACTTGCATAGCATAATAATTATATCAGGCCAACAATGCAAACCTATGGTAATAGGAGGGGAAAACAGGCATTGGCATCGGAATCTTAATGCATTCTATAGGATACTCTAATCCAAGCAAAAAGACATTTAGAACCGCATGCAATATTATAGTGGAGAAAATATTTGCGGAAAATAGGATAAGACATGCTCAGAGGGGGGATTACGCTTGCCTTGCTCAACGTGCTGGTAGTACGGATCGTCGGGGTATTGCGGTGTAACCCCGGCTGCTTGATCTATCGAGGCATAGCAACGGAAGAACAATCAATCACCACACAAACTTTAGCAAATGCAATGCACAAACACATGATGACATGTCAATTTAAATCCCCGAGAGGAGGATGATTCAACTATTCAATTTAAACGGAGTTTGGGTGCTTAGTGGGGACACACTTTGAATACACCGTGGAGTTAAGTAAGGAATCATCTTTACTTGTTGATTAACGTAGTTGAGACCCTAGGATTTGACTTGTAGAGGATATGACATGATCATGTGAGAGATGCAAAGTTTAGGTGGTTAACATGCTTGTAACAGGTACTAGGAGGGGGATTCAGGTTAGAAAGCATTACAATTGAAACAGGTTAAAAACTGGGGTATCCGGATCCCAGTCCGGAAATTTCCGGGTCTGGCACCGGGTGCAGATCCGGTTTCAGATCCGGTGAAATCCGGGTTTTGCACCGGAAGTTAATTCATCCGGAAATATTTCCGGGTGTAAACCGGGTATAATCCGGGTGAAGACGTGCGAGTCCAGTAGCCATTTCACTAATCCGGTATAGAATCCGGAAAATTCCGGGATTGACACCGGGTTTTCCAGTTCAACTGGAACGTGCTACTCCTACTGCGATTCGACGAACGAGAGCGAATAGGAGGAACGGAGGGCACTGGGGATGGTCATGTGCTCACCCTGAGCTCGTGGGAGGGCTTGGCGAGGTCGGGGGTGGGCGGAGATGGCCGGAATCGTGACCGACGTCCGGCGGCCGGAGTTGGAGAAGACGAGCACGGCGGCGACAATGCGGGCAGCCCCGGCTCGATTCCTTCGGCAGGGACGGAGAGGAGGACACGGCGGAGCTCCCTGCGGTCTTCGATTCGCTCGGGGGCTCCTCAATCGACGGCGTCGAGCTCGGCGGCCATGGCGGCTAGGGTCCGAGCTCGTTGGAGAGGAGAGAGCGAGGGAGAACGGGGAGGATAAGGTCGGGGATGGAGTGGGCATGGCCTCCTGGGCTTGCTCTTCTCTCTTGCAGGTGGGGGCAGCGAGGAGCCCGGCATCGAGCTGGTGCGGCGCGAGCGACGAGCTCGGTCGCTACAGGATGAAGACGATGCTGGTCTGGTTCATCCGGTATGGATTCCGGAATTTTCCGGTTCTGGCACCGGATGAGATCCGGGTTCAGGTCCGGATGATTCCGGATCTGCTACCGGATTCCCTGAGTTCTTGGAACTTCCTTGACGATTCCAAAATGTCGAAGTAACTTGGGTGAGCGAGGTTGAGTGACTTCATTGCTGAAGTTTGTTAGAACAATAGCGCAAATGGTTTCAGCAACTTAACAACATTTCAAAGCAACTGATGTTAACTCGAGAGGGACATGGTTATGCAAGGATGCCATGATGCAATTTACTCAAAAGCAAAAAAAAATTTAAACAGGTTTTTAGGTTCACAACTTGGGCTGTTACAATTCTACCCTCCTTACAGGAATCTCGCCCCGAGATTCTAAGATTGTGGAAAGAAGTCGGCATACTCCTCACGTAGACTAGACTCTCGTTCCCAAGTCGCTTCTTCCTCGGAATGGTGAGACCATTGAATCTTGAGAAACTTGGTAGTCTTGTTCCGGGTCTTTCTTTCAGCTTCATCCAAGACACGGATAGGATGCTCACGATAAGTGAGGTCTTCTTGTAGATCTAGCTCCTCATGATTAACTCCATGGATAGGATCCTTGAAACAACGGCGAAGTTGGGAGACATGAAACACATCATGCACATTTGGGAATTTGACCGGTAACTCCAACTTATAAGAAAGATCTCCTCGCTTTTCCAGAACGGTGAAAGGACCAACATAGCGAGGGGCCAATTTCCCTTTGATTCCGAAGCGGCGAACGCCACGAAGGGGAGAGACGCGGAGATAAGCTTTATCACCAATTTCATAGTGGATTTCCTGATGGTGCTTATCATAGTAGCTCTTCTGCCTAGACTGAGCAATCTTCAGATTTTCCCGTATGATTCGAACCTTCTCCTCAGCTTCATTGATCACATCCGGACCAAAGAGTGCTCTCTCTCCGGTCTCGGACCAATTTAGAGGAGTGCGGCATTTTCTTCCATAAAGAGCCTCAAAGGGAGCCATGCCCAGACTAGCTTGATAGCTGTTGTTGTAGGAGAACTCCGCGAAAGGGAGATACTTTTCCCAACTCTGGCCAAAAGAGATCACACATGCCCTAAGCATGTCTTCCAACACTTGGTTCACTCTTTCGGTCTGACCATCAGTTTGGGGATGGTAAGCGGTACTGAAGTTGAGACGGGACCCCATAGCAGTTTGGAAACTCTGCCAGAACTTGGAGACAAAGATACTTCCACGGTCCGATATGATCCTCAAAGGGACCCCATGCAATGGAACAATACGAGCCAAATATAAGTCAGCAGTTGACTTGCCCGTATATCATCACGGACTGGTAGGAAGTGAGCAACTTGGAAAGACGATCAATGATTACCCAATGCATTGTTGCCCTTTTGAGATCGGGGAAACCCGGTGATGAAGTCCATACCAATTTCATCCCATTTCCATTCCGGGACAGCAATAGGGCGAAGAGTGCCGGCAGGTCTTTGATGTTCAGCCTTTACCCGTCGACATGT
The DNA here is from genome assembly GCA_947311845.1 of Poa pratensis. NCBI lineage: Eukaryota > Viridiplantae > Streptophyta > Magnoliopsida > Poales > Poaceae > Poa > Poa pratensis. The sequence continues at coordinate 84,711,442 of CAMZMU010000052.1, read as the reverse complement.
GTCGCATTCAGCAACATACTTGGCATTTCTCGTTTCATACGGGTCCACCAGAATTGTGGTCGAAGGTCTTGGTACATCTTGGTACTACCGGGATGAATAGAGAGAGGTGATTCATGAGCTTCTTGGAGAATGAGCTCCCTCAAATTCCGGTTCTTTGGCACCAAGCGGTCACCAAAATAAACAACTCCGGATTCATCTTCGAGAAACATTTGCCTTGCCACTAGCAATGTTCTCTTGATGTTCAGATACCCTCATCCAGCTTCTGAGCATCCTTAATCTGGTCTACGAGAGTAGCTTTGATCTCCAGATTTGCAAGGTAGCCGGAGGGAACAATTTCCAGATTCAAACGGGCAAACTCTTCATGAAGAGCGGGTTGGGTTTTCAATCATCAGATTGTTGCAATAGGACTTCCGACTTAGCGCGTCAGCCACGACGTTTGCTTTGCCGGGTTGATAGTTCAGACTCACATTGTAGTCCGTGATTAACTCCAACCAACGCCTTTGCCTGAGATTTAAATCCGGCTGGGTGAAGAGGTACTTCAGACTCTTATGATCCGAGAAGATCTCGCAACGGTTACCAAACAGATATGGTCTCCATTGCTTCAAAGCATAGACCACAGCGGCAAGCTCTAGATCATGAGTTGGTAGTTGAGCTCATGCGGCTTAAGTTGGCGAGAAGCATATGCCACCACATGGCCATCTTGCATTAGCACACAGCCCAAGCCTTGTAGAGAGGCGTCACAGAAGACGACGAAATCCTTGCTTGTGTCCGGCAGGACAAGCACAGGAGCGGACGTGAGCTTGGCTTTCAGGCTTGGAAACTCTCTTCAGCTTCGGCCGACCATACAAACTTTTTATCCTTCTTGAGAAGGTCAGTCAGTGCCTTGGCTATTTGGAGAAAGCTTCGATGAACCGGCGGTAGTAACCCGCCAATCCGAGAAAGCTACGAATGTCCTTGACTGACATTGGAGTTTTCCAGTCTAGAATAGCTTGAATTTTGTCGGGAATGACAGCCACACCATCAGCGGAGATCACATGACCAAGGAAGACAAGATTATCCAACCAAAACTCACACTTGGAGAACTTGGCATAGAGGCGTGTTCTCGAAGTCTTGTCAGAACCAAACGAAGATGTTCCTCATGCTCTTCATTGGTTTTGGAATAGATGAGGATATCATCGATGTAAATGACGACAAACTTATCAAGATAATCCATGAAAATGGAGTTCATGAGCCTCATGAAAGTAGCTGGAGCATTTGTGAGACCAAAGGACATGACGGTATACTCATATGAGCCATAGCGAGTAACAAATGCCGTCTTTGGATATCCTCCTTTCTGATCTTTATTTGATGGTACCCAGACCTCAGATCCATCTTGGAGAATACTCTTGCACCAGCTAACTGATCCAACAGATCATTGATGCGAGGAATAGGTACTTGTTCTTGATTGTCACCGCATTCAACGGTCTATAGTCAGAGACTAGACGAGGCACGGTAGAATCCCTCTTCTTGACAAAGAGTACCGGACAACCCCATGGTGAACTGCTAGGCTGGATGAACTCCTTAGCTAACAGCTGATCAATTTGCTCTTCAACAGAGCCAACTCTTCCACCGGCATACGGTAGGGCTTCTTGGAAATTGGAGCAGTACCGGGAAGTAGATCTATGACAAACTCCACACTTCGGTCAGGAGGCATGCCAGGCAACTCTTCCGGGAACACATCCGGGAAGTCACACACCACGTGTATGTCCTGGATTTCAGGAGGGGATTCGCCTTCCATAAAGCAAAGGAGAATCTCAGGTGAGCGGGGTACGACGGCGGACGGAGGTATTGATGTTGCAGGCCAATACTCACAATGTCACCGGAAGGAGCGGTCACAGTAATGGTCTTGGCAGCACAGTCGAGATTAGCCTGGTATTTGGCTAGCCAGTTCATGCCCAATATGACATCAATGCCTTTGGACTTCAGAGCTACCAAGGCATACGGAAAAGACAAGGAACCTATATTAATCTGGACCTCAGGAGTAACCCGTCGGTTTGCCATTTGGAACCAGGAGTGGAGATCGTCATGGGACGTCTCATTTTCTCGAACGGTATGTTGTGGTCTTTTGCAAACGCTAGAGATGAATGAATGCGATGCTCCAGAATCAAACAAACTGTAGCTGAATTGCCATTGATTCGTAACTCACCCATAAGAACGCCGGGGTCATCTTCAGCTTCTTCAACAGAGACGTGGTTCAGGCGACCACGCACAATAGGTCCAGCCTTGCCAGTTGGAGTGGCAGGGGCTCGTGCAGGAGTTATCGCGAGAGGTGCCTTCTGGGGGCACTCCCTGGAGTAGTGGCCAGCCTGGCCACATGTAGCAAGTGACCCAGGTGGAGCAGGTAGCATAGGACGGTATCCACTCCCGCCTACCCCAAGTGTCGAAGTAGTGGGGCGCGGAGGAGGTGGCCTGTATCCTGCTGCCCTCGGCATGAATGGAGCACGAGGTACGGCGCTGTAGGGAACAAAGACCCTGCGCTTCTTGCTCTCAGAACCCGAGGAACTCTGGTGATCCCCATGTGCGGGCCTCTTGGAAGCTTCAAGTTCCTTTCTTCCTTGCTCAAGAGTGAAAGCCTGGTTGAACAGCTCCTGATAGGTCTGGAACCTGAAGGGCAATAGCTCATAGCGGAGCTGCGGATTCAGACCCTTGCGGAACAGCTCTTGCTTGTCAGCATCATTGGTCACGTCCCTTGGGGCGTAACGAGAAGATGGTTGAACTCACGACCATAAGTGCGGAGGTCCATCCGTCCCTGTTGCAAATCCAGGAACTCCCTCCTCTTCAAGTCCATGATGGCTGGGGAATGTACTCCGCACGGAAGGCAGTGCGGAATCCCCAAGTGAAGACATGGTTGGCTGGAAACAAAGCCACATGGCTTTCCCACCAACAGCCAGCAGCACCAACCAAGAGATAGGTGGCAAAGTTGACTTGCTCAGCCACTGGGACATGCAGCGCGGAGAACTTGCGCTCCAAAGCACGAAGCCAATCATCAGCTTCCAGTGGCTCCTTAGCATCAGCAAAGGTGGGTGGCTGTGAGCGCAGGAACTCGGTGAGAGTGTTGCACTCGTTCCTCCGTGCATTCTGCTGCACCAACTGTTCCAGCAAGCGCTCATTGCGCCCACGGTTCTCCTCAATGGCCATCAAGACTTGAGCCATTGAGGGTGGTGGCGGCAGATCATCCTCATCATCATTGTGGTTACCGCGACCACCACGGCCTCCACGGCCTCCTCGAGCCATTCTGGAGATTTGACAATGACACGGTTAGTCTTTCTCCGAATGGTCGAACAATAGCATTAGCGTCTACACAAGTACACAGACTAGGGACGATAATACTTTGCGAGAAGGAAAACAACAAGATAGAACTTGGGTCAAAGATCAGCATCATGTGCTACTAGTGAGAGTTAAGAAATCACAACTTAACACACTCTAGTTGGCACAATCCGGGACCTTATGTTCAAGTCCGTGGTTAACACCCAAAGAAAGGATCAATTGACTAACTCGGTAGGAACATCTGAATTGATTTGGGATTGACAACGCAGCGGGAGCAACGTGACACATAACACTAAAGGTCGAACCCACCCCGTTTCTAATCATTTTGAAGTAACAGGTGAGAAGTAAAACCTTTAAACTCAAATCGAGGTAAGATTGCTCCGAGATTAGAGGTAACCAGATAAGGAGTAAAAAGAATCCTAAGATGGTTTTCACAACTCATTTTTAGGTTAAAAATATTTTCACAAACACTAGACTCAACATCGACCAGTAGAAGGGTTTCCTACAGGCAGTACTGCTCTGATACCAACTTGTGGCGCCCCGACCTGACTGCTATACAGTGATACTGTGTCCCGGTTATCCGATACCACCGGACACATTATCAAAGCATAATAGAGAGATCAAGACTGTGGAACAACTGGCACATCACAGACTCTACGACACAAATCATATAGTTCAACTCTTATACAGAGAAAGATAGCAAAAGACAACCAGAGGTCACAGACCCAACATTACAACATGCGGAAGCGAATTAAGTTGTCTAACAACAAGATCCAAATATGGCCTAAGAGGCCTACAGATAACATCACAGCGCCAGCTATTCCGAGATGTCCCAAGCTGCCACCTGGGAACCCCAGACTACTCGTCGATGTCCACAAAGAACCCACCTTCGAGTCGGTGAAGTCCTCCTCTGAAACAAAAGCAAAGACGTTGAGTTCGACGAACTCGCAAGATTAGGAGCTATTATATGCTCGATGATTAGCTTTCAAGGTTTTATGGCTGTTTTGCATAAAGCTGATTTTATTTATGGAAAACATAACTCAAGGCATCGACTAATCAGAATATTTTCAAAAGAGGTAAGAAGTAACTCTCTTTCATCACCTTTCATCATCAACAATCAACCACTACCTGTTCATCAAAGGCACCTCCCCGAATCACCCTCGAGGAAGCTCACCTTGCATTCGTGGAATTGGTACCTCTAGTACCCAGTTTTTAATCATTCCGTTAAAGTTATTCTATGGTCTTATCGTCCTTTCCCAAGTTGTCCGTAACCGTGGACACGGCTTTTCGAAAAGATTTAACCCTGCAGGGGTGCACTGTGTTTACCTTCGGTACCGCCCGGCCCATTGCCTACACGTAGCTCTCTTCCGGGGAAAGCCGGCTGAGTGGGAACGGTTACAACCTTTACCTTGTTAAGGGCTAACCCAGGATCATCAGTGAGGACGAGACAGGTTCAGTGCTCCCAGCACCCTGTCCCGTGGCCACTCATTTTCCTAAACACCACTGTCCTCATCTCAGTCTTGGCCACCGTCTTCACGCACGCGCAAATGGAAGCTCAAACTAGAGGACCCTGGCTAGTCCCGCCCAAGTTAGTCGGTCGACGAGGGCTCCATATACCCCACCGAAAGGAAGCGCGCTCATTCTTGGTTCAAGAGGTAAAGAACTCGCACCTGGGCGGCGAGAGTGAGACAAAACACCACCATACCGAAGTGGCCTCTCATCCCCACCTTTAAGCATCTTATTACCTGTCACCACAATTTCTCCACCATCCACATCGCTGTCACAAGTCAACACCTGTTTCCAGCATGTACCACCATAGTACCACTAGGCAATTCACTAAGCATGGCTAAGCACTTGCATAGCATAATAATTATATCAGGCCAACAATGCAAACCTATGGTAATAGGAGGGGAAAACAGGCATTGGCATCGGAATCTTAATGCATTCTATAGGATACTCTAATCCAAGCAAAAAGACATTTAGAACCGCATGCAATATTATAGTGGAGAAAATATTTGCGGAAAATAGGATAAGACATGCTCAGAGGGGGGATTACGCTTGCCTTGCTCAACGTGCTGGTAGTACGGATCGTCGGGGTATTGCGGTGTAACCCCGGCTGCTTGATCTATCGAGGCATAGCAACGGAAGAACAATCAATCACCACACAAACTTTAGCAAATGCAATGCACAAACACATGATGACATGTCAATTTAAATCCCCGAGAGGAGGATGATTCAACTATTCAATTTAAACGGAGTTTGGGTGCGTAGTGGGGACACACCTCGAATACACCGTGGAGTTAAGTAAGGAATCATCTTTACTTGTTGATTAACGTAGTTGAGACCCTAGGATTTAACTTGTAGATGATATGACATGATCATGTGAGAGATGCAATGTTTAGGTGTTAACATGCTTGCAACAAGTACTAGGAGGGGGATTCAGGTTAGAAAGCATTACAATTGAAACAGGTTAAAAACTGGGGTATCCGGATCCCAGTCCGGAAATTTCCGGGTCTGGCACCGGGTGCAGATCCGGTTTCAGATCCGGTGAAATCCGGGTTTTGCACCGGAAGTTAATTCATCCGGAAATATTTCCGGGTGTAAACCGGGTATAATCCGGGTGAAGACGTGCGAGTCCAGTAGTCATTTCACTAATCCGGTATAGAATCCGGAAAATTCCGGGATTGACACCGGGTTTTCCAGTTCAACTGGAACGTGCTACTCCTACTGCGATTCGACGAACGAGAGCGAATAGGAGGAACGGAGGGCACTGGGGATGGTCATGTGCTCACCCTGAGCTCGTGGGAGGGCTTGGCGAGGTCGGGGGTGGGCGGAGATGGCCGGAATCGTGACCGACGTCCGGCGGCCGGAGTTGGAGAAGACGAGCACGGCGGCGACAATGCGGGCAGCCCCGGCTCGATTCCTTCGGCAGGGACGGCGAGGAGGACACGGCGGAGCTCCCTGCGGTCTTCGATTCGCTCGGGGGCTCCTCAAACGACGGCGTCGAGCTCGGCGGCCATGGCGGCTAGGGTCCGAGCTCGTTGGAGAGGAGAGAGCGAGGGAGAACGGGGAGGATAAGGTCGGGGATGGAGTGGGCATGGCCTCCTGGGCTTGCTCTTCTCTCTTGCAGGTGGGGGCAGCGAGGAGCCCGGCATCGAGCTGGTGCGGCGCGAGCGACGAGCTCGGTCGCTACAGGATGAAGACGATGCTGGTCTGGTTCATCCGGTATGGATTCCGGAATTTTCCGGTTCTGGCACCGGATGAGATCCGGGTTCAGGTCCGGATGATTCCGGATCTGCTACCGGATTCCCTGAGTTCTTGGAACTTCCTTGACGATTCCAAAATGTCGAAGTAACTTGGGTGAGCGAGGTTGAGTGACTTCATTGCTGAAGTTTGTTAGAACAATAGCGCAAATGGTTTCAGCAACTTAACAACATTTCAAAGCAACTGATGTTAACTCGAGAGGGACATGGTTATGCAAGGATGCCATGATGCAATTTACTCAAAAGCAAAAAAAAATTTAAACAGGTTTTTAGGTTCACAACTTGGGCTGTTACAGCCATCTTGGAAGCATATGGCTTGGTCGCGCTGCATCTGCATCCCAATGCGGTGCTGACCCTTGCTGTGTTTGCTTATGCCTGCGAGGCATTCGTTGGCGTCAGGCCGTCAGTGGCCCTGTTCCGCCACTTCTTCGTTCCACGGTTGGGCAGGTCCAGATGGATCGCCGCGGGTGTTACTTTCCGTCTCCGGGATGACGCTGCTCATCAGTACCCGGAGATGCTCGTGGCAGCCTCCCGCGGAGAATGGCGGAGGGGTTGGTATCTCGTTCAGGCTGACAGAGCCAATATCCACTGGCGATTCCGAGTTCTCCGGCTCAGCATCTGGCGCATTCTAAAGAGAGAAGCCCCCGAATGGAGCTCTGGCCCCAGCTATTGCACTACCAAAATTCCGTCGATCCGGGACGATTGCATAACGTGGTGATTGTGGTCCAAAACGTTGTGATGGGAGATCCTCGACGTTTCCCACGACGTTTCTAAAAAGTCAGGGACTGCGTGTCATAAACAATTCTACGACGGTTGCGTGAAACGAGAAACGTCGAGGGCAATCCACGACATTTGTTAATTCGTCTCCGCGTAGTTGGACTTGTCGGCCCAGGCCCAACAAGCGGCGACATTTAACCTTTTCGTCGTACTGGTTTTCCACGTGGCAGACCAGGTTCACACAGTCTCTGCTGATGTCACTCTTATTACCGCGTACGTCATCGCAAGCCTCGACGTTTGTTTTACGTCGTGTAGATGTACTGTTACTTTTCACTGTTATGACATCACTAACCCGTTTTTGACGTAAGCATTTTATTTCGACATATTTTTTTCGTCGTAAGACCACGCAACTGTACGCTAACATGTGGGCCAATTAGAAGAACACATGTGGGTTTCTATCCACGACGGTTTCGTTTTTTGCATTTCGACGTTTTTTTTTCCGTCGTACGACTGAGCAATCACACTTTAACAAATGGACTAACCAGAAGCCTCGACGTGGTGCTAGTTACGACGGTTCAAAATCGTCGCAGCATAATGACGTCATCTATACCACGACGATTGTTTTTCCGTCGTCGATGAATACAACGAGATAGTGACACGTGCACTCGTTGAGTAGTGCCACATCGCGTTTATCCTTGACGAATTGAGTTCGTCGATGTCAAGGTGGTAACGTCATGTGCACGCCCGGATCCGACGTTGATACGTGGACCATCCAAATTGCGACACGTGGCATTGTCCTGCGACGCTATAATTCGTCGCGGAAATTGGTTATGGCGCCGCAAGACCGCTACGTTTATTTTTCGTGGCTATATTTCCCATACGTATAGCGACACGTGGTCCAGTTATATGACGATATTTGCCACACTATATCTGTGATGTAATTTGCCTGTCAACGTTATGCTGCTACTTAATTAGTGCCCAATACGTTTTCACATCAACAACACCTTATAACAGACCCTTTGATACACCACCAAATCAAATTGTCCAGAAAATATGCATAAATTAAGTATTCAGCAACACCACCACAGGCCACAGCCTCACAGTTTCACTTATCGCAATATTGTGCAACCAACTGCTCAAGTAGGGCAACTCCCTGTTCTTGGGACTCCTTTAGTTGTTGTTGTTGCTGACGCATTTCTTGCATATCAACTAAAAACTTGAGTCTCACTTGCTCAGATTCTGCTTTGGCAACCTCAGCTCAGAAATTGTGTTGCGCATGTTCTCATTCCCTTGTTTCTCAGAATCAAGTTCTGCTTCAAGTTGATACTTTGAAAGACATCCTCCAGTATCAGTTGAAGGGCATGGAGACATCCTTTTCTTGCTTGCCTGTCAACCATGCCAAGAACATAGATGAAAAATAACAGATGACAAGCATGTACAGAAAATGATGAAACATAGCAGATGACAATTTATTAAGCATGAGTGTAATGAATAAGCAGATGACAAACATATACGAAATAGCAGATGTGAAGCGTGTGTACTTGATATACTCCTTTTGTCTTTGAATACAAGGCAACTATTGAGGCAACCGTATGTTCACGTTCCATGTGTATGTTCACTCGTTTGATTCTATATAATGCGATCAAGATAAAACATAATGATGTTCTCCCTGTTCTATGCTTGATCAGTATTACTCCAGCCCAACTAACAATGAATATTAATTATTCCAGCCAAACTAAAAGCACGAACAGATAGAAAGGGCTAATACAATTCACATATACAGGTGGTACCAATTTTAGGATAAATTGCGCAAGCAAGGACTCGAACTCAAGACCCTGGGCACTGAGACCACATGTCATGTGTCGTGCACTAGCCAACTATCCTAATAGTTCGAACCGATAGGAAGGGCTAGTACAATTCACATATACACTTCAACAACTTGATGATGTGGCACGCAATAAGTAAGGAGAGAGCAAAGTTGTACTACCTCAATCTTGGTTTATAGATGCAATACCAGTATCGGATTTTTCCAAGAATAAGCAACAATTGGCATTAACTAAAGAGTAGTTAATATTGGGTTTTGGCCTTTCCCAAGAGTTTCCAAGAGCAATACGAAAAGCGATTGGGTATAAGGTGTAATGCTATTTATTTCTTCAGATTTTTTTGTACTGTAGATATAAAAACATTGGCATAGCTGTCTGATACAGCGTTGGTTATGACATGGGAATCTTTTTCCAAAATAAACTAACTACAAATTGTTGGAGAGATACCCCTAAGAGGTTTTGACAGTCATAATTTACTTGCTAAAATCTATAATAGTATAGAACAGAAGAGTAGCACAAAATATATGGCAAAACAGTACTCAAGCAGTTCAACACAAAGATAAGTAAGCTGCAAACTCCAGCATGAAAGGATGTTCAACTACCAGATAAGGGAATAACCTGCAGCACATTGTTCTCACTTGCTAGTGATTGGTCTGACACGTCTTCTTCACAGCCATCTGATTTCTCCTCAGTATCATACTCAGATGCAGAGTCTTCCTTCTTGGTCTTTTCGGGGCTAAATACAGTCGGAGACGCAACAATAATCGCTAAAGACTTAAAAACCCAGTTCTTGCATCCGTTCATTGTTTCTCATGATAGTTTTGAGCCGCTCTTCTTTAATGGGTACCAGTGGTGGTCCTAACTTGAATAAAGAACTCAAAGTAAGCTACAAATAAAACACATACTAAGAAGAGAATACAAAAATAAAAAGTATGTTGCTCATCATGTAACAACAGTCCACTATGAGTTATGTAAATTCAGATCTAAAACTGATAGGATCACAAGCAAAGTGATCTTACACCTAATAGTATACAAAATGGAAATGAGACAAGTTTGAGATGTGAACACAAAGCACGACAATAAGCAAACATCACACAAATAATATGGACAGACTGATTGCATGAAACAATAGCAGGATAATTAGGAACCGTCAATAAAACGATTAAGAAGGCAAACAATAAAGACTGATTAATCGCATCAAACATGATCAGAATAATAAGTAAGCATCTATCAAACGAGTTAACAGATCTAAGACTGATAGGATCACAAGTAAAGTGATCTTAAACCTAGCACGGAGTAGTATACAATATGGAAATGAGCAAAGTTTGACCATATGAACACAAAAGCTCGAAAATTTAACAAGTTAGACAGTTTAATTGCATCGAACATAAGCTGGATAATAAAGAAGCATCAAGCATACAATTAAAAAGGAAACTAAATAGAGAGAAATTGCCTGTGGATTTAGGCCCTCCTGTCATAATGCGTTTCTCCTCTCCTTCAACCTTAACTCGCAGCATCGGCGAGGTTGGTGACAAGGTGGCAGACCGGCAGGCTGGGCAGCGAGGTGGCAGGCCTTGACGGCGAACTGGGCAACGATGTAGCAGATCTTGACGGCGTAGTTGCGGCGAGGTTGGAGACGATGTGGCAGATCTGGACGTATGGCGAGGTTGGTGAGGATGTGGCAGACCGGCGAGCTGGACGGCGAGCAAGCACGAGATGTGGCAGATTTGGACGGTGAAGTTGCGGCGAGGTTGGTGATGAGGTGGCAGATCTGGGCGTCGATGTTGCGGCGAGGTTGGAGACGAGGTGGCAGGCCGGCAAGGTTGTAGACGGGGTGGCAGGCCGGCGAGGTGGCAGACCTGAGCGGCGAGCACGGCGTCGAGGTGGCAGATCCGGACGATGGCGAGCTGGATGGCGAGGTGGCTGTCCTGGACGGCGATCGTCGAACGGCGACGCGGGAGATCTGGAAGGCGAGCTATACGGCGAGGCGTAAGACCGGGTGGGCGAGCTGGACGGCGACGTGGAATGGAGGATGGGCTAGGGTTTGGGAGGACGGCGAGGAGGAGGGGAAAGGGGATATTTCGGAAATGAAGCTTCTTTCCGTGAGGTCTGAGAGGGGTGAGGGGATAAGGGAGGGTTTTTGAAATTTTGCCATTTGCGAGAGTGGGGCGAGGGGATAAGAAGGGTTTTGAAATTTTGGGTGGGCAGTCCAGGTACGAAATTTTCATAATTTTGGTCGGTGGTCGGGAAACGTTGGTGGCCGTCGGATGCATGTGATGGGTGGCTTTAACAATTTGATCATTTAAAACAAAGGGACCTTGTGAAGAAATCTGTCTATTAAATATTTACGTACAAAATTCGGGTGAACTTCCACTTCGGATGCATCGGACGGAATCCTATGACAACATGAGCCGAAACCTTAACGAGTTGACCTTTCATAGTCGTCGAACGGTTTTGAACTTAATGAACTTTTCTCCTTGTTTGTGTTAATTATCTCATATGAACATTCAAAACAAAGTTTGGGCTCATGTTGTCACATGAATTCCATCTGATGCATCAGAAGTGGGAGTTTAGCTCTAGAAGATCACATAACCTTTCACGCGAGATAATTCTGGCATGTGAAGCGGGTCACACATGGTAGTTTGATGTTAGCCCTTCTAAAATACCAACACACTGTATATACATATTTTAGCTAGGACACAGTACCTAGGTTTTGGTGTTATCACATGATTCCATCCGATGCACCCGAAGTGAGAGTTCAGCTCTAGAAGATCGGAGAACCTAGCTATCGTGCGGGATAATCATGGTTTGTGAAGCAGGGCACACCTATAGGAGTTTGAGTTAGCTCTTCCAATGCACCAACACACTCTTATACACATGTTAGGACAGTATACCTAAATTTTTGTGTGATTTTGACGATCCAGAGCCCCCACTATGGTCGAAGCTCTAAAAAGTTGATTGAAAAACCTCTATCGCTTCCAGGGGTGGCGAAATGGTGGGTCAATGAACTTTTCTGCTAAGTTGTGTTGGGTAGCTCATACTAGTATTTAAAACCAGCTATGTGACCGTTTTATCACGTGGTTCCATCTGGTGCACCCCGAAGCGATACTTTAGCCCTAGAAGACTGCAAATCATTTCGTGCGGGGTAAATGTGTTTTGCAAAGCGTGTCACACCAGGAGTTTGATGTTGTATCTTCCAATGTACCAACACAGTCTTATCTATATATATATGTTTTTTCAATTCCGATTCTCCAGAGACCCCGAGTTATGGTAGAAACCCTAAATAATTGACCTAAATTCAACCATGTCGTGTACCACTTCCTCGAGCATCGAAAGGGGGTAGCTCAATGGACTTCTCTGCTTGGTTGTGGTAGGGTACCTCATATGAATAGTTAGAACCAACCCTCGGCCCATGTTATCACAAGATCCCATATGGAGCACCCGAAGTGGGATTCATCACTAGTAGGAAAAAGCTTATAGCCACCAGCCTACCGCTGGCGGACGCCGTTTCCGTCCGCCAGCGCTTCGACCGCTGGCGGGCGGCTTTTCGTGCCTGCCACTGGTTCTGGACGTACCGCTGGTGGATGCCCACTCTGCCCGCTAGCGGTAGGAGCAGAAAGTTGGGAGGAGGCGTGGCAAACTACCGCTGGCGGACAGAATACGTGCCCGAAAGGCGGTACTGAATGTACCCCTGGTGGACGCTAAATAGGGCCCGCCAGCGGTAGTTGCGTCGGCTGACCTCAGCGGGAAAAAAGGTAACAGTACCGCTGGCGGGCGGATTACATCGTCCGCCAGTGGTCAGTTAAGTACCGCTGGCGGGCAAACTAAAGCGTCCGCCAGCGCTAACTTAGCCTGTAATCCAAAACAACTACGAAAATGCTATTTATAGAAATAATCTATAAATTCCTTTTGGTACCATTGCTTCCTATATCAAGACACACCTATGTTTCGAATATGAGCACTTTTTCACAAACTATGGGTTGAGACTTGACATAACTTGGTACGTTGATTCGATCGAATTGAAACCTTTGTAGGTTGTTTTGTCTACATGATAGTACTTTTTGTGAAGAATGTTTATGAAACTTTTGTCGAAACTCAAGTTTATCATTTCACATAGCAACTAGTACACATAAAAAGACAGCTCTATGCAAGAGGATATACCTTGTTGAGTGTTTTTTCACTCTATTCGCACCGAAAGAGATCAAATATATATATAACAGTGTTTGCATTGCAGAATAATTCAAAGTATGGAACATTATTTTCCTCACTTTACATAAGCAACATTGATCAAATTATTATTCAAAAAGTATCACGCTTACATCTTTATTTAATCCGGTTACAGCTGGAGTCCATGCCATTTTTATTTAACTAACTTCTGCCTCGTCCTAAGCAGCAGGGTGCATCACGCGGAGCGCTCCTTACCCAAAGAGTAGGAACCATCACAGGGTCAAAACTCACATGATAAGGATTCCTTTGCATTACTTGCCATGTATTAGTATACACCGTATCCAACAAATACATGTAGCGACGGACGTGCTCATCCTCTGCCCTTATACGGCGATGTACCACATCCTCGGGGGCCGGCTCCCTCTGGAAACTCCCTGGCCACGCGACCTCCACCAAAGAAAATCCGGGTCGACGACGTTGCCCGGATTTCTCACCAAGCTACGTGTTCCAGAAGATAACACCTCCCAGTTCTAGCCCGGCGGAGCCCATTCCCGCACAGGGCCGTTATTGTCCAACAGGTGCCTGGCCGCGGCCATCGCCGACGTATATGCCTGAGATCTGGAAAAAAAATTGTGGGGAATTTGATCAAACACCTAAGGTGCATGCAATCTACGTAGGGGAGAAGGGGATCAGGCAGAAAGGGTAGCGTACACTGGTATGGGGACGAACTAGGGAAAGTCCACGGAGGTGTGGAGGGGCGCCGGCGGAGGCCACGGGCGCGGAGAGGTCGTCGAGCGGCGCGGACAAGGGCGGCGGCGGCGCTGTGGTGGCACGAATCGGAATAAGATGGCACGGATCTGGTCTGCCCCTGGCCCTTTATATATGGGTAAAAAAACCCTAGAAGTTACCACTGGCGGACGGCACACGCTGTCCGCCAGCCGTAACCCTCGCACGCGCGCGAGCCCACCACGCACCACACCCAACCCTATCCACAACCGCTGCCCCCCCACACCTAACCCTATCCACACACCCGCTGCCCCCACCCACCGCGCCGCCGCCCCACTGCCCCCCACCAACCGCGCCGCTCCCTGCCCCCGCACCCGCGACCGCTCCACCCACCGCGCCGCTAGATCCACGCGCGCGGCCGCTCCCACACCCACCCCGCCGCCGCCCCACGACGTCCCCGCACCCGCGACCGCCGCCGCCTGCCCTTCCACCACACCGCCGCCCCCGCCTCATCCCCGTACACGCGCCGCCCCCGCGTCGTCCCCGCACCCGCGACCGTCACTGCCCTGCACTTCCGTCGCGCACCCGCGACCGCCTGTGCCGTCCCTTCCCTCTACCGCGACCGCCGCCGTCACCGAGCTTCCACGCCCCCGTCGCCGGCAACGAGCGCCGTCGCCGCCGAGCTACCACGCCCCCGTCGCCGGCCCCGAGTGCCGCCGCCCGGCCAAGTTAAGCCACACCTCGATCTCCTCCTAGCTAGGTAGTACCCACACCCACAAGGTGTTTGTGGGTTTGCTCAACCCAATTTTTTTGTTTAGTTAGTATTTTGTTCCAAATGCGGCTGCGAATGCGGCCGCCTTGTGATGTGATGAAATGTTTGCAGGTACCTATAGAGACCCTTAAGATTGTCGGAATGTTCATTAACTTCCATTCCGGCAAATTCGGGTACTCATATGTCATATTTTTAGCCGAAGTCATGCCAAAATTTCTCGTGAATTTTGACATGACTTTGGCTGAAAATGTTGTTATGTTTTGTATTCTTATTAGGTTGCCGATGATTAAAATGGTGTGGCACTACATATGTTATTCAGAGATGGTGTGACTGAAACTTGTGATATGCACAAATATCAAAATTTATGCATCCTACAAGTTTCGCTAACACCATCTCTGAATAATTTGTGTGTCCACTCTAAGTTTGAGGCATTCTTTAGAGTTGACGCTGTTACATTTTTAGAATGGCGATGATGCATTAATCATTTTGTATGTGTTTTTACATCTTATTATAATTTCTATACTGAAATTTGTTGTTTAACATTTTTTATTTGCTTTGTGTGCAGCGAATGCCGCCATGCCGCCGCTCCATGAGCGGGTTCATTGGCGTCCGTCACCGCCCATCTGGCCGCTAGTCCGCGGAGATCACCGTGGACGGCCACCGTTGGTACATGGGGACTTTCGACAAGGCGGAGCTCGCCGTGCGCGCATTCGACGCGGCAGCCTGGAGGTTTGGACGGCCGCGTGGTGAGCTCAACTTCCCTGACGTTCCGAACCGGGAGGAGGCTGAGTTCCTCACGCCACCGATGGAGATCGTCGACGTAGATGAGGCACGGCGTAACTGCCGCCAGGGGATAGCTCGTCGCGTTGCCGAGATCGACGAGTGGCAGATGGACACGCTGCGCCAGAACCGCCCCGATCTGGTGCAGGCGGAGCTGGACTTCTACGCCACGAGGAACAAGAAGACGCAGGCGAGCTCCGACGTCGCGGACCCTCCAGTGCAGCGCCGCCGTGCAAGAAGACCGACGACGATTCTGATTCGAGCTTCTGGGATGATCTCGATGGGTCGTCGGACGACTCATCGGACATAAGTTCATGCTGGGGTCATCTCGATGAGTAGTTTTAGGTTAAATTTCAAGTTAGGTTAAGTGATGAACTAATGCATGTTGTTTACCTTATCGAACTTTAGCTTAAGTACTCTGTCGTGTTAGGTTAATTTGTAATGCATGTGTGATGAACTAATTAAGGTATCTATGTATGCCACTTTGATCATTTGTATGTGGTCGTCAATATTTTTGTTGTTTGTTTGACACCTATATTTGAATTTATTATACTGTAGATACTGCTGGAATAGGATTTTCCGAAAAAAAAGAAATTCAAAAAAAATGTACCGCTGGCGGCCGTAGCTGCACGCCAGCGCTGTATAACCTAGCGCTGGCGGGCAGAAGTTGTGCCCGCCAGCGGTAACGAGCCTTACCACTGGCGGACGGCCGCCCGCCAGTGGTATAAATTTAACACTGGCGTAATGATCGCTGGCGTGCGCCCGTCCGCCAGCGGTAGGCCAATTCCGTCCGCCAGCGGTAGGCTTTTCCCTACTAGTGCATGCTTATAGCCTTCGTGTGTGGGATAAGTGTGGTATGTTAAGCGGGTCACACCTAGAAGTTTGACGTCTACTCTTACAATGTACCACCATTCACACTCTTGTACAGATGTAAAGACATGTATTACACAGGCTTTGGTGTGATTCCAACGCTCCGGAGCCCGCACTTTAGTCAAAACCCTAGACAGTTGGACACAAGTCAACCCTCTCGTCTATCGCTTCCACGGGGCATCGAAAGGGTTGTAGATTAGTTGGATTTTCTCATTGGTTATGTTAGGTTGCTCATATGAACATTTAAAAACCAACTCCAGGCCCATGTTATCACATGATTCCATCCGGTCCACTCGAAGTGTGAGAGTTCACCCTTATAGAAGATCACAAAAACTTTGTGCTCGATAAGTGTGTGGTGTATGAAGCAGGCACACTAATTAGGAGTTTGATGTTGGCTCTTCCAATGAACCAACATTCACACTCATACATATGTGTTCCATACCCATGTTTTGGTGTGATTCCGAAACCCTAAGTAGTACTTAACCAAAAGTCCGCCCTCTCATCTACCGCTTATATGAGCGTCGATAGCTAGGGCTATAGCTCAGTGGACTTTTTTCCTTGGGTGTGTTAGCTTAGCGATACTTCAGCCCTATAAGACCGCATATCATTTCATGCAGTATATAAATGTGCGGATCACACCAGGAGTGTGGGGACCCCGGACTAGCTGTCCGAAATACCCGATTATGCTTAACACAACGATCCCGTGATCAGTCTGTCATTGCACATAATCCGAATTGGATACCAAAGTTTACATCCATTACAGTACCGAATAAAAGTCTTACATAAATGGTCATTTAGACCAAGTTCTTACATAGGTGCCTTCATGGGCCAAACCAAATATATCAGCGGAAGCTACGGCGTAATCGACATCATATTCTAACGATGACGACCCGACAGGCAGCTGACTTGTGGAGATCCTTAATTCGCATAGAAGTCGCCATACTCCTGCTCGGCGTAATGCTCCTCCTCGTAGTTTGGCTAGGACAATAGCCAGGGACGAAACCAATATGAGTACATTTGAATGTACTCGCAAACTACCCCAACATGAGTATGCACCAGTTTTATTTTAGTTGACAACTTTTCTTATTTAAAACATCTCTATATCTTTATTGAAAAAGGTAAGAAGAGTTTTGTAACTATTTTTAAAGAAGTCACCATTTTCACCTGTTTTTCCAAAACTCCTCCTTTTTCCTGACCATAGCCCGTCATGGTCCACTTTCATCCCACCACCTCATACCGATCCGTTGGTATAGGTGTAGGAAACATTCTCCACTCCATTTTTCTTGAAAAACTCAAAGCCTTTTTAAAACTTGCACAAGGTCTTAGGACAGTCTCCCAATTGTCCATATCCGAGGACTCGGCTATTCGAATAGTTTTAAACACTCTGCAGAGGTAGCACGCTTTTAGACCACATCCATCCGGCAACTCATCGTGTCTGCCACGTCTCGCCATATCAGGTGTATGCGAAGTAAGCCGTCGGCCCTAGCCTCTTATTTGCTCATGCTAGTATAGGATCCTTCCCATATGACACTTTCCATCAACACCCAGTCCGGTTTCCCGTCAGAAACCCTAAGTGTGAGGACTCATAGTTTTGTCCGGCGGTTTATGGTGGAACCTTCTATCCTCCCCGCCAACTTGTGTGAGGACCCGGGTCAGGGGGTAGATCCTCGGACCATCCCCTCATGCATAACGGAGTCATCTCCGTCGATGAGGTATCCCATACTAATAAGAGCAAACTACATGACTAAGCCTTTTCCCATATGTGGTAAATGTGGTCGCACAGGGTAAGATTGGTCGCCATAGTACTAGGACACTGTGCATTTTTCATAAACATCACCACTTTTCCACTTTTCCAATACAACACCGACATCTAGGTATTCCATAAACTCACAAGAATTTTTAAAGGTGTTTTGAATAAACAACATTGTTTTCCCATCCTAAAGTTTTATATAAACAACTACATAGGGTGGCAAAATAATATCCATATACTTTTAAAATGGGTTTTATAAATCTTGCTTTGAGAGTAAACATGTTATGAAAGTAGATGCATATGTTGGTAGTGCAAGCTCAGAGAATAGCTTGCCTTGCTTGGCAAAGTGATCTTGCTCTTGTTCTTCAAATTCAGCAAACTCTCCTTCCTCGATATATCCGACAACGTTCTCGTCTAATTAATAAACAAACAATGCAAACAATCACTAATCTATACAAGAAATCATCTCAACATAACAATCATCAACATCACAATTAGCTACTGCACACACAAACCACACAATTTGATTTTCAAACAAAATTGAATTAAACACTTTTTAATTACTTCTAAATTATGGCAGAACTAGTTATTCATGTTTAATTCCACAACTTGAGTTCTGTTGGTCACAAAAATACAAACTAAAATTCTATGGAAAGCTACTGATGTGTAGAAGAGAACCCAATTTGAATTGGATCATTTGGAGTTACCAAACTCCCTACACATTGGATTGAATACAGTAGCTCGATAATCACGTTTTAGCTACCAATTAAATTATGTTGCTCCAAAAATTAAACCCTTTTAGGGGTAACTAAACATGGCTATATGTGAGCTAACAAAATTGGTTCTAAGTCAATTGGATCAACCAATAATTATCTAAAAAGATTTTGGTCCAGAAGGGTGTTCAAACTTCTATCTTAAACCCAATAAAATCTACTGCACAAATAATTCCACCAAAATTTGGGAAGCTTATAAATGGCAGTACTAAGCTAACAAAATTAGTTTGGAATTATTTGGACTCACCGAGCATCAGAAACAAACAAGTTTAGATTTTAAACCTTCTGTACTGTTTCTAATAATACTTTTTAAATATTTAATTAAATGAGTTGAATCCAATTGGGTTGGTTAACAATTTCATAAGCTTTCCAGAACATTTGAGTTTGATTTATTTGGATTCCTAAATCTCGAGATATTGAATTTCAAAGTCAGGACCAGTACTGACTTCTCAGAGAGGAATTTAAATTCGAAACTAAATCTCTCTGGATAATGTTGAAAAGGCTGACAGGTGGGACCCAGTGGCAGTGTCACAGTGCGCGCGAGGGAAAACATTAAAACGCTGACGTGTGGGGTCCATACGTCAGTCTCTCTCTTTCTGCCTAATAAACGAAGCGGTACGCAACCGTTGGATCGAGATCCAACGGTCCACGTGCGACGCGACGACGGCGACCAAGATTTGGCGGCGCTGCCGCGCCGGCGGCGAGGTGGTGGATGATTCTCTCACCTAGGGGGCACGGGAAGGCACGGCGATGACGCGAATCGACGGCGGTGGTGAGGTGGAAGCTCCTGGCTGAGTCCTACTTGCTGGGACGGCGGCTAGCTCCGGCGGCGGGTCGACGGACTTCCCACGGCCACGGCAGCTACTCCGGCGAGCTCCCTACGGCGTTCCTGTGCACGATCCAGAGGGAAAAAGGGGCGGGTGAGGGTGGTGAAGCTGTGGCACCATGCTACGAGGCAAAGAGGGGAGAATAGGGTAGAGCAGCGCGGCGGCCGTGTCCGACCTTGACGGCGGCCGTGGCGCAGCAATGTCTGCCCTCCGGGCAGAGCACGGTGAAATTGGAGCGAGGGAAAGGGGGACGTGGTGGTGTGGAGTGAGCAGAGGGGGTCGGGGGTGGTTATATAGCGGCGGATGCCAGCGTTCATGGGCGAGGTGCACGGGAGTGTCCATGGCGCACCGGCGGATCTTTTCGCCCGAGGCTGACGAGGCACGGCGACGGGCAGGGCAACGCGGTGACGAGCGTGGTTCTAGTGTCTTCTAGAAGGCCTGGGCGGAGCGGCACGCGTCGAGGTGCAGAGGGTGGGACGAATTTCATCGGCGCCGTCCAAGCGCTGCCGCGGCGGCAAAGGGGGACAGGGCGGCGATTACGGCAACAGGGTGCTCGAGTTCGTGCAGAGGGCGCAGAGGCGACGACCGTGGACGGCTGCGAGCAAGGGGGGCCCTGGGGGACCCGGGGAAACGGCGACGCGCGCGGCGTACGGCGACGACACGGCGACGGAGAGGTAGCCGAAGAAATTTTTGCAAAAACCTCCCTGGCTCCTTTGCTCTGCTCCTTTTCCTTCTTCTTTCTTCTAATTACGTTTTAGCCCTTCTTTTAATTGCAGCAGCATTTCCTGATTTAATTTGGGGCACTTAATCAATGTATAAAAATTTGCCAAAATTTGTGGGGCCTTCCCATAATGTGCAGAAGCTCCACAAAAATTGGCAAAAAATAATAAAATGTTTTGAAACATTTTCTTTTATATTCCTTTAATTAAGGCATTTTAATTTATTTCAATTTGTTTTGATTTTAGAATTTTAAAACTAGTTCAAAATAATATTTTGAGAGGGGAAAGTGGTAGGAACAAAATGGGGAGTGTTTATAAACCCACTGCACTGAATTTTGTTTGAAACCATTTGAAATTCTCACATGGAGAATTTGTGGGACACAATTGTCACTTTTATTTTTCTTGCTTTATTTTGCTATTTCACTTCTTTTCTTTTCTTCTTGTTTTTATTGAGAGCAAACAACATACCACTAGCAAGAATTAAACCACACAAGCAACAACAAGAGATCAACACAGAATAATTAACAAAAGTTTTTTGTTGGCTCTCATTTTTGGAATATAATATTGATTAACATTTTTGGGATGTTACAAGGAGTTTGATGTTGTCTCTTCCAATGTGTACCAACATATTGGAAGAGACACCATGTCGTGTACCGCTTCCTCGAGCGTCGAAAGGGGGTAGCTCAATAGACTTATCTGCTTGGTTGTGTTAGGGTAGCTCATATGAATAGTTAGAACCAACCCTCGGCCCATGTTATCACAAGATCCCATATGGAGCACCCGAAGTGGGATTCATACTTATTGCCTTCATGTGTGCGATAAATGTGGTATGTCAAGCGGGTCACACCTAGAAGTTTGACGTCTGCTATTGCAATGTACCACCATACACACTCTTGTACAGATGTAAAGACATGTATTACCCAGGCTTGTGTGATTCCAACGCTCCGGAGCCCCCACTTTAGTCGAAACTCTAGACAGTTAGACAAAAGTCAACCCTCTCATTTATCGCTTCCACGGGGCATCGAAAGGGTTGTAGATTAGTTGGATTTTCTCATTGGTTATGTTAGGTTACGCATATGAACATTTAAAAACCAACTCCAGGCCCATGTTATCAGATGATTCCATCCGGTCCACCCGAAGTGTGAGAGTTCACCCTTATAGAAGATCACAAAAACTTTGTGCTCGATAAGTGTGTGGTGTATGAAGCGGGGCACACTAATTAGGAGTTTGATGTTGGCTCTTCCAATGAACCAACATTCACACTCATACATATGTGTCCCATACCCATGTTTTGGTGTGATTCCGACGCTAGAGCCCCGCTATTGTCGAAACCCTGAGTAGTACTTGACCAAAAGTCCGCCCTCTCATCTACCGCTTCTATGAGCGTCGATAGCTAGGGGCTATAGCTCAGTGGACTTTTTTCCTTGGGTGTGTTAGCTTAGCGATACCTCAGCCCTATAAGACCGCAAATCATTTCATGCAGTACATAAATGTGCGGGTCACACCAAAAGTTTTATGTTGTCTCTTCCAATGTGTACCAATATATTGGAAGAGACAACATGTCGTGTACCGCTTCCTCGAGCATCGAAAGGGGGTAGCTCAATAGACTTCTCTGCTTGGTTGTGTTAGGATAGCTCGTATGAATACTTAGAACAAATCCTAGGCCCATGTTATCACAAGATCCCATATGATGCACCCGACGTGGGAGTTCCTTCTTATAGCCTTCGTGTGGGATAAGTGTGGTATGTCAAGCGGGTCACACCTAGAAGTTTAACGTCTGCTCTTGCAATGTACAACCATTCACACTCTTGTACATATGTAAAGACATGTATTACCCAGGCTTTGGTGTGATTCCAACGCTCCGGAGCCTGCACTTTAGTCGAAACCCTAGACAGTTGGACAAAAGTCAACCCTCTCGTCTATCGCTTCCATAGGGCATCGAAAGGGTTGTAGATTAGTTGGATTTTCTCATTGGTTAAGTTAGGTTGCTCATATGAACATTTAAAAACCAAATCCTGTCCCATGTTATCACATGATTCCATCCGGTCCACCCGAAGTGTGAGAGTTCACCCTTATAGAAGATCACAAAAACTTTGTGCTCGATACGTGTGTGGTGTATGAAGCGGCGCACACTAATTAGAAGTTTGATGTTGGCTCTTCCAATGAACCAACATTCACACTCATACATATGTCCCATACCCATGTTTTGGTGTGATTCGACGCTAGAGCCCCGCTATTATCGAAACCCTAAGTAGTACTTGACCAAAAGTCCGCCCTCTCATCTACCGCTTCTATGAGCGTCGATAGCTAGGGGCTAGTTCAGTGGACTTTTTTCCTTGACCAAAAGACTAGCAGCATAGATCGAGTGCACCACAATGATTAACAAGTTTCACGGCCAAAAGGCCCTTACAATAATTTGAACATAAATGAACCCTAGATCTAAAACACTAGATAGATGGCTGCACGGCCGGCCGCGTTCTGGACGAAGCCCTACTTTTTTTATAGATATAAAAGGCTAAAAGCCCTGATTTAATTAATAAAGCAAGCGAGGTTCCTACACGGTATTACACAAGCTGAGGCATACAGTTTAGCCGAAATGAAAGCAGTTTAGATACCGGGGTCGGCCAGCTCCCCAATAAGCCGAAGCGGGAACATCATTAACTAAATAACTAGCTAGCTGGCTCCACACCCGACAGCGTGTTGTACGAAGCCCTACTATTCATCGCTGGTGAGGTCGATGTACAGACAGGTCGGTGGTGGTGTTGACGGTGGCTCTGGCTTCACTTCCGCTGAATCACAACGGGGGCACGCCGGTGGTGCACCATCGGGAGAGCGAAGGCACAATGCGCCTGGGAGAGCGGCTGGCGGCGGGCTTGGTTGACGCATACGAGGATGCCGGCAAGCCTCTTACTCGGCGAGGACTGACTCGATTGTGTGCCCCTCCCAGAAACGCCACCTTCCTGCAATGTTTTTCACGCCGGGAGGGACAAACGGGCCCTCATGGCTATTGATCTGCTCTTGCCTCTCCGCCTCGAGGATGCACGGCCACGCATCACAGTGAGGTGCGTAATCTGGATCGAACTTGAGCTTGTCAGGTAGACGATTCCACTTGTCGAGGATGCAATCGTCCATCTCGTCGGTGCCGACATCGGGGAGTGGCGGCACTGGCAACCGCCCTCGCTCAGACCCCAGCTGCTGTTTGGCAACAGACAGCCAGGAGGGACCATGATCCAGTACTTGACGAGCTCATCGGCGATCTCCTTTCGGAGCCTGTCCGGCCACAACCAGTGCTCCGGCAACCCACTACCGCCGTTCTCGCTGTTGTGGGCCATTGATGGGAGGAGAGAGGCTGAAGAGTGAGTGGCGATGATCTTATCTCTCTCGGGTGCAATTGATTTATCACCTAGCTAGCGTGTGAGGGAGAAGGAGTGCCATGATAGGACTTGGCAGGACAGGCGCCACGCCTTAAAGGCTTGCGACTTGACTGGTGCTGCGAGAGGCTGAAGGGTTGGATATTAAACTACGGCCAAGATAGCTCTCTACGACGCCGTGGGAAAGACACGACGTCGCCGCAGTTTCGAAATCTTGCATGAGAGAGCCAGCTTGGTGGCTAGCCAGCTGTTGCACGCCATGCATCCGACGGCCTGAACGCCTCACGCTAGACGTACGAAGCCCGCCACTTTAGTTATGCGTGTTTGTACGCACTGCGTGATCCGTCGCGTCGTCTTAATGCGTGCACTGCTTGCCTGTCCGGCCGGCCGCGCATCCATGCCCATGCCTCACTCCTGCCTGCATGTGATGCCTCTGTTGCCGGCTAGGGACTACTGGGTCGAAGTCGGCGTCATATGCATTCGTGTCTGCGTGCCCAGCCGTGCATGTCCGGGATGCATGTCTGCGCCGCGCCCGTCCGTGTCCCGGCTATTGTGTGTGCTCATTGTCATCGATGCGCCTGGACAGCGATAATTCAATTGTAAATGCCGCAATGGTGTCGTCCGGTCTCTCCCCACCGCTATATCAGCTGAACGGTGCAAACGCAGGGCCTCTGCAAAACACATCTCTATCATCACTACATCTCGAATAGCCAGCCTGTGCAAAACACAAGCGGTCAACTTCTGCTTTTTGTGCGACATGGCCTGGACGACCATCATGCTGATCGGGGATGAACCTCTCCAGGCCACACAACCGGTGGAATTCGTCGGCCCCAACGCCCATGGGTCCGGGAACGTGCTGCAGTTCTTCACCGCCGGTGGAAATATCTCCACTTGGCGCGCCGCCGAAGCAGTACGAGGTGCAAGGTTCACCGACAGGGCAATGTTCATCCTCAACACCGGCAAGGATGGTGAAGGGGTCTACGTCAGGCTTTGGGAAATATCTACTAGCTCGGCGACACTCTGATTTCCTGCATCCAGGTCTTACCCTTTGCTCCTCTGGAACTCGACCATCCCAGTGGTGTTCCCCATTGTTCGTGTCATCGATGTCGGCAATTAGTCGAGCGTCTTGTAACTAGTCAGAGTGTGCATGTTGTCGCGTTTTAAATTTTAGTGGTGATCGATCTATGTAACCCTGCTACCACACTAGCTAGTATGTGTGCTGTCGTTTTGTGTTTTGCTACTCTATCAGTTAATTTATGTTGTGTTGCAAGTATTCAGTCAGTATGTACTCCGTCAAATCTAATTACTGTTAATTTTAGGGTAATAAAATCCAGGCGACATGCATTAATGCGCTCATATCTACTCTACTCCAGATTGAGATTAGCTGACTTTGCCACCGCTGCCTTTGGCTGACTTTGTGTACCTGACGAGCGGATCCCATACCTATTGGGCCCCATGTGTCAGCGGTACAAAGCCAATGCGTCGTTACAGCGTGCACTCACCCGCCGCGCCTATGAAAACACCGGCAGCAACGCCGCAGTTGACAATCCTTATCCACTCTCAGATCTATGGCCAACCCTCTCCCCTCCACCGTCGTCAACGACGACGACGAGGGGGAACGGGAACAAGACCATGAGTGTGAGAAGTGGATTGAACAAAGCGCACCATTCGTGCAAGGAGAGCCTTCGGTCCTGAAGGGGATCCTAGGGAGATCCAAGGAGCACCTTCCTGGCCGGACGCTGGCCAGAAGGGATCCGAGCAAGGATACACAAAGTAGCGCGCGTTCCGCGCGGGGCGACAACCACCCGCTTACACGGATGGTGCGCTACCTCCAAAGCACACCTGTGCCGGACGATTACAAGTGGCCGGACGCTGGCCGGAAGGGATCCGAGCAAGGATATATACAAGGCAGCGCGCCTTCCATGCGGGGCGACCACCATCTAGTTACACGGATGGTGCACTTCTTCAAAAGCATACCTGTGCCGGACGACTACAAGTGGCCGCGCGCGGAAGAAGGCAGGTCGCCAAGCATCGCTGGAAGGGCCGGTAGCCTCCACCATCGCCGCATGTAATAGGACGGCCAACGTCAATTTGCTCTAGGTCATTAGGCTCTAGGATTAATGACAAATGTCATTTAGACTTGTAATTGCTGCGTATGCAATGCAATGATGCAAATCAGTTTGTTAAATGAATGAAATTTCGTTTTGGCGGTGCTTTTACTTCCTGTTTGACTGCTTTGGTAGCCGATGGTGATGGGAGCCGGATGCTCTTACTTTGCCTGACTTTGGGTCATTGACAGGTGGGACCTACGCCTGGCGGGACTGATACATCTCCAACGTATCTATAATTTCTGATGTTCCATGCTTATATTATGCCAATTGTTACATGTTTTACATACACTTTATATCATTTGTATGCATTTTCTGGGACTAACCTATTAACAAGATGCCACAGTGCCAGTTCCTGTTTTCTGCTGTTTTTGGTTTCAGAAAAGTTGTTCTGGAAATATTCTCGGAATTGGACGAAACAAAGGCCAGAGTCCCTATTTTTCTGTCACGTACACGAAGTCCGAAGGAGAGACGAAGGGGGGTCGTGGGCCGCCCTCACCACGTGGCGGCGCGGCCCCACCTTTTGCCGTGCCGTGACGTGGTGAGGGGCCCACAGGCCTCCACCGACGCCACCCCTTCGCCTATATATTCATGTATTTGGGAAAACCCTAAACACCCGAGTCATATTCCACGAAAAGTTCCAGAGCTGCCGTCGTCAACCCTAACTCGGGAGGGTTCTGAAGCTCTTCCCGGCACGCTGCCGGAGAGGGGAATCATCACCGG
Organism: Poa pratensis; assembly: GCA_947311845.1. Taxonomy (NCBI): domain Eukaryota; kingdom Viridiplantae; phylum Streptophyta; class Magnoliopsida; order Poales; family Poaceae; genus Poa; species Poa pratensis. Next base: position 84,684,747 of record CAMZMU010000052.1, on the reverse strand, counting down.
AGGGCTCTACATCGCCATGCCTGCCTCCGGTGTGATGTGTGACTAGTTCATCTTTGGACTATGGGTCCATAGCAGTAGCTTGATGGTTATCTTCTCCTCTTGTGCCATCAAGTGTAGATCTTGTGAGCTGCCTATCATGATCAAGATCATCTTATTGTAATGCTACATGTTGTGTTTGCTGGGATCCGATGAATATTGATACTATTTCAAGTTGAATACTGAATATTATGTCTATGTCTTTTATGATCTTGCATGCTCTCCGTTACTTGTTGTAACTCTGGCCAAGTGAATGCTTGTGACTCCAAGAGGGAGTATTTATGCTAGATAGTGGGTTCAGTCTCCATTGAATCTGGGGGAGTGACAGCAACCCCTAAGGTTGTGGATGTGCAGTTGCTACTAGGGGTAACCTAATGATGCTTTGTCTAAGGATGAATGTGTTGTTTACATTATGCACTTTACTTAATGCAATTGTTGTTGCTTCCAACTTAATACCGGAAGGGGTACGGATGTTAACCTGAAGGTGGACTATTTAGGCACAGATGCATGCTGGATAGCGGTATGTGTACTTTGTCGTAATGCCCAAATGAATCTCATAGTAGACACCACAACTTGCACATGCATGTTATGCACTTATCAATATTGTCAATTGCCCAGCTGTAATTTGTTTACCCAGCATGTTAGTTATTTATTATGGAGAGACACCACTAGTGAACTGTGGACCCGGTCCATCTTTTACTTCTGAAATACAACCTACTGCAATCATTGTTCTTTTTCATTCTCTGCAAGCAAACATCATTTTCCACACTATACGCCTAATCCTTTGTTTTTAGCAAGCCGGTGAGATTGACAACCTCACTGTTAAGTTGGGGCAAAGTAGTTTGATTGTGTTGTGCAGGTTCCACGTTGGCACCGGAATCCCTGCTGTTGTGCCGCACTACACTCCTTCACCAACAACCTTCAGAAGTGACTTCGATCTCTACTGGTCGATTAAACCTTGGTTTCTTACCGAGGGAAAACTTGTTGTTGCACTCATCATACCTTCCTCTTGGGGTTCCCAACGAACGTGTGTCTTTCACGTCATCAAGCACTTTTTCTGGCGCCGTTGCCGGGGAGATCAAGCCTTCTGTTAGGGGAGTCTCTCACTTCCAATCTCTTTACTTTGTTATTGTCTTGCTTAGTTTATTTTGTCTTGTTTGCTCTCTTTATCAAAAACACACAAAAAATTAGTTACTTGTTTTATTTTGTTATTTCGGCCTAGCTTTTTTTGCTAAAATGAGTACTCCTGAGAACACCAAGTTGTGTGACTTCACTAGCACAAATAATAATGATTTCATATGCACTCCTATTGCTCCACCTGCTTCTAAAGCAGACTTTTATGAAATTAAACCTGCTCTATTAAATCTTGTTATGAAAGAGCAATTTTCTGGTGTTAGTACTGATGATGCTGCTGCCCTCTTAATAATTTTGTTGAACTTTGTGAGATGCAAAAGTATAAGGATATATGGGGATATTATAAAACTGAAATTATTTCCTTTCTCTTTGAGAGGAAGAGCTAAAGAATGGTTGCTATCTTTGCCTAGAAATAGTATTGATTCATGGACTAAATGCAAAGATGCTTTCATTGGAAAATATTATCCTCCTGCTAAGATTATATCCTTGAGAAGTAGCATTATGAATTTCAAGCAATTTGATAATGAACATGTTGCCCAAGCATGGGAAAGAATGAAATCTTTGGTAAAGAATTGTCCCACCATGGACTGACTGCTTGGATGATCATCCAAACCTTTTATGCAGGACTAAATTTTTCTTCGAGGAACTTGTTGGATTCGGCTCTGGAGGGACCTTCATGTCCATCACTTTGGGTGCTGCAACAAAGCTTCTTGATGATATGATGATTAACTATTCTGAGTGGCATACCGAAAGGACTCCTCAAGGTAAGAAGGTAAATTCTGTTGAAGAAACCTCCTCTTTGAGTGATAAGATTGATGTTATTATGTCTATGCTTGTGAATGGTAAATCTCATGTTGATCCAAATAATGTTCCTTTAGCTTCATTGGTTGCTCAAGAAGAGCATGTTGATGTGAACTTCATTAAAAATAACAACTTCAACAACAATGCTTATAGGAATAATTTTGGTAGCAACAATTATAAGCCTTATCCTTCAAATAGTGGTAATGGTTATAGCAACTCTTATGGTAATTCCTACAGCAATAATAGAAGTGTGTCCTCTGATCTTGAAGCCATGCTTAAGGATTTCATTAGTACACAAATGCTTTTAATAAAACTGTTGAGGAAAAGCTTGGTAAAATTGATGTTCTTGCTTCTAAGGTTGATAGTCTTCTCTTGATGTTGATCTTTTGAAACTAAAAGTTATGCCTAATGATGTTAAAGAGAACAAGACTTTTGCTACTGCCAATGCTATCCAAGTTAAAATTGACAACAATATTAGGATGTTGGCTGAATTGCATGCTAGGTGGGAAAGAGAGGATAAAATTGAAAAGAGAATAGTATAGCTAGAGTTTGTACTATTACCACCACTAGTAATGCTAATGTTTCACATGCTAGTAAGCCTCCTACTATCAATGGTAACATAATTGGTGTTGGCAATGTTTCTACTACCCTGCAAAACGTTTAAAATTGCCCAAAACCACTGAAACTGTTCTGATAAGAGTGCTGAAATTTTTCGAAATATGGGAGACAATGGTTCCTTTGCCATTGACCATAATGATTTTGATTTTGATGATTGCAATATTTCTGAAGTAATTATGTTCTTGCAAAAGCTAGCTAGAAGTCCTAATGCTAGTGCTATATTAATATGGCTTTTACAAAACATATTACAAATGCTCTCATACAAGCTAGGGAAGAAAATTAAAACATGAAGCTTCTATCCCTAGGAAGTTAGAAGATGGTTGGGAGCCCATCATTAAGATGAAGGTGAATGATTTTGATTGTAATGCTTTATGTGATCTTGGTGCTAGCATTTCTGTTATGCCTAAGAAACTTTATGATATGCTTGATTTGCCACCTTTGGAACATTGTTATTTGGATGTTTATCTTGCTGATAATGCTATGAAGAAACCTTTGGGGAGAGTTGATGATGTTCTTATTATGGTTAACAATAACCTTGTCCCCGTTGATTTTGTTGTTATGGACATCGAATGCAATGCATCTTGTCCTATTGTTTTGGGAAGACCTTTTCTTAGAACTGTTGGTGCCATTATTGATATGAAAGAAGGAAATATAAGGTACCAATTCCCACTCAAGAAAGGTATGGAACACTTCCCTAGAAAGAGAATGAAGTTGCCTTTTGATTCTATTATTAGAACAAGTTATGATTTGGATGCTTCTTCACTTGGAAACACTTGATTTTCACTTTCTGCGCCTAGCTGAAAGGCGTTAAAGAAAAGCGCTTATGGGAGACAACCCATGTTTTTATTTCTGCAATTTTTCTTTTTCTTTGAGTCAAGGAGCTTGCTTACTTCTGTAACAACTCCTTTGTATCTTTATTTTATTGCATTGTTGTGCCAAGTAAAGCCTTTAATAGAAAGTTGATGCTAGATTTGGATTTCTGCGCAGAGACAGATTTTTGCTGTCCACCGTTTTGAGCTGTATGCACTCCAGAAAAATCAAAATTCTGAAAAATTCAGGCGTGATCCTCATATATGTACGCAACTTTCATTATTTGACTTTTCGCATCTGAGCAACTTAAGTGCCTCGAAAAAATTCGTCTTTCCAGACTGTTCTGTTTTTGACAGATTCTGCCTTTTATTTGCATTCTCTCTTTTACTGTGTTTGAGTGGATTTCTTTGCTCCACAAAATATCAGTGGCTGTAGCTAATGTCCAGAAGTGTTGGAGATGATTGTGTCATCACAGAACATGTGAATTTTTGATTATGCACTAACCCTCTAATGAGAATTACTCTGAGTTTGGTGTGAAGGAAGTTTTCAAGGATCAAGAGAGAAGGATGATATGATATGATCAAGAAGAGTGAAAAGCCTAAGCTTGGGGATGCCCCCGTGGTGCATCCAAGCATATTTCAAGAAGACTCAAGCGTCTAAGCTTGGGGATGCCCAAGGCATCCCCTTCTTCATCAACAACTTATCAGGTCATCTCTAGTGAAACTATATTTTAATTCTTTCACATCTTATGTGCTTTACTTGGAGCGTCTGTGTGCTTTTATTTTTGCTTTGTTTTTGAATAATTGGATCCTAGCATTCTTGTGTGGGAGAGAGACACGCTCCGCTTTTTCATGTGAATACTCGTATTCTTCACTTATATTTGTTGAGTATTCTTAACTAGCTACTGCAATGCTTTTAGCTCCTGTTTTTCATGCATCTCTTGTTCAGAGCTGTTAGTTCTTGTAGAGAAGTACTCTCTTGTTTCATTGTTATATTGGAGAGTTTTGTGTTGAAATAAGTTGATTGGTGTTTGGTTGGAAACAGAAAATGCTACATGTGGTAGATGGTATATTGAAAAGACATACTCATTCTTGTAGATCATTGTCTTGGATAATTTGATGCTTTGCAATTGTTTTGAGCTCTCAAGTAGATCATGTTTAAGCTCTTGCATCATGTAGTTAAAGCCTATTAGTGGAGAACTACCGTAGAGCTTGTTGAGACTTGGTTTGCATGTTTGATATCTCTAAGGTCTAGATATTTTCTGGTAAAGTGTTTGAACAACAAGGGAGACAGTGTAGAGTCTTATAATGCTTGCAATATGTTTTTATATGAGTCTTGCTGTACCGGTTGATATCCTGTGTTTGCTTCAAACAACCTTGCTAGCCTAAACTCTGTACTGAGAGGGAATGCTTCTCGTGCATCCAAACCTTGAGCCAAAACCCATGCCATTTGTGTCCACCATAACTACCTATTATGTGGTATTTCCTGCCATTCCAAGTAAATACTTCATGTGCTACCTTTAAACTATTCAAAACTTTATTACTCCTTATTTGTGTCAATGTTTTATAGCTCATGAGGAAGTATGTGGCGTTTACTCTATCACCTTGTCATTTACTCATGACAGACTTTCACCAATGGACTAGTGGCATATACATCCGCTTATCCAATAACTTTGCAAAAAGAGCTGGCAAATGGGGTGCCCAGTCCCAATTAATTTCAACTATAACCACTTGATTCTCTTCACATGTTTGCCAATGATTTATCAAAAGCAAATTTCCAAAATGTTAAACTTTATCAAATAGGCACTCCTCCATGGTATGTGATTGTTGGAAGGCACCCGAGGATTCGGTTAGCCATGGCTTGTGTAAGCAAAGGTTGGGAGGAGTGTCATACCAATTTATAAATATGCATGTGTAAACAAAAGAGAAGAGGGATGATCTACCCTTGGGTAGAAATAACGTCCTTCATGGGAGCCGCTCTTGAAAGTCTGGGTGATAAGGGGATAGAGTGCCCACTGCCATTCGTTGACAACAACAAACACCTCTCAAAAACTTACTTTATGCTCTCTATATGATTTCAAAAACTTAAAAAGCTCTAGCACATGATTTAATCCCTGCTTCCCTCTGCGAAGGGCCTTTCTTTTACTTTATGTTGAGTCAGTTTACCTACTTCTTTCTATCTCAGAAGCAAACACTTGTGTCAACTTTGTGTGCATCAATTCTTATATGCTTACTTATTGCACTTGTATATTACTTTGTGTTGACAATATCCATGAGATATACATGTTGAAAGTTGAAAGCAATTGCTGAAACTTAAATCTTCCTATGTGTTGCTTCAATGCCTTTATTTAGAATCTATTGCTTTATGAGTTAACTCTTATGCAAAGCTTTTTGATGCTTGTCTTGAAAGTACTATTCATGAAAAGTTTTTGCTTATATGATTCAGTTGTTTACTCTTTATCTATTTGTTAGCAAACTATAGACCATTGCCTTGAGTCACTTCATTCATGACATGAGCCTTGCAATATTATTTGATCAAGATTGTGTGAAGCATGTCTCCTCAGAAATTATTTTGTTGTTATCGTTTTACCTACTCGAGGACGAGTAGAACTAAGCTTGGGGATGCTTGATACGTCTCCAACGTATCTATAATTTCTGATGTTCCATGCTTATATTATGCCAATTGCTACATGTTTTAATACACTTTATATCATTTTTATGCATTTTCTGGGACTAACCTATTAACAAGATGCCACAGTGCCAGTTCCTGTTTTCTGCTGTTTTTGGTTTCAGAAAAGTTGTTCTGGAAATATTCTCGGAATTGGACGAAACAAAAGCCAAAGTCCCTATTTTTCTGTCACGTACACGAAGTCCGAAGGAGAGACGAAGGGGGGCCGTGGGCCGCCCTCACCATGTGGCGGCGCGGCCCACCTTCTGCGCACCGTGAGTGGTGAGGGGCCCACAGGCCTCCACCGACGCGCCCCTTCGCCTATATATTCATCTATTCGGGAAAACCCTAAACACCCGAGTCATATTCCACGAAAAGTTCCAGAGCCGCCGCCGCCGTCAACCCTAACTCGGGAGGGTTCTGAAGCTCTTCCCGGCACCCTGCCGAGAGGGGAATCATCACCGGAGGGCTCTACATCGCCATGCCTGCCTCCGGAGTGATGTGTGAGTAGTTCATCTTTGGACTATGGGTCCATAGCAGTAGCTAGATGGTTGTCTTCTCCTCTTGTGCCATCATGTTTAGATCTTGTGAGCTGCCTATCATGATCAAGATCATCTTATTGTAATGCTACATGTTGTGTTTGCTGGGATCCGATGAATATTGATACTATGTCAAGTTGAATACTGAATATTATGTCTATGTCTTTTATGATCTTGCATGCTCTCCGTTACTTGTTGAACTCTGGCCAAGTGAATGCTTGTGACTCCAAGAGGGAGTATTTATGCTAGATAGTGGGTTCAGTCTCCATTGAATCTGGGGGAGTGACAGCAACCCCTAAGGTTGTGGATGTGTTGTTGCCACTAGGGGTAACCTAATGATGCTTTGTCTAAGGATGAATGTGTTGTTTACATTATGCACTTTACTTAATGCAATTGTCTGTTGCTTGCAACTTAATACCGGAAGGGGTACGGATGTTAACCTGAAGGTGGACTATTTAGGCACAGATGCATGCTGGATAGCGGTCTGTGTACTTTGTCGTAATGCCCAAATGAATCTCATAGTAGACACCAAAACTTGCACATGCATGTTATGCACTTATCAATATTGTCAATTGCCCAGCTGTAATTTGTTTACCCAGCATGTTAGTTATTTATTATGGAGAGACACCACTAGTGAACTGTGGACCCCGGTCCATCCTTTTACATCTGAAATACAACCTACTACAATCATTGTTCTTTTTGATTCTCTGCAAGCAAACATCATTTTCCACACTATACGCCTTATCCTTTGTTTTCAGCAAACCGGTGAGATTGACAACCTCACTGTTAAGTTGGGGCAAAGTAGTTTGATTGTGTTGTGCAGGTTCCGCGTTGGCACCGGAATCCCTAGTGTTGCGCCGCACTACACTCCTTCACCAACAACCTTCAGAAGTGACTTTGATCTCCTACTGGTCCGATTAAACCTTGGTTTCTTACTGAGGGGAAAACTTGTTGCTGTACTCATCATACCTTCCTCTTGGGGTTCCCAACGAACGTGTGTCTTTCACGTCATCAGGGACCCATACGTCAGTGACTCAAAGTTCGGGAAAAGTTATAGTGGGCTAAGTTAGGGCATCCACAATGTTGCCAAAGCCAAATTTGCCACGTATGTATAAATGGCATCGTTGCCAAATTCTCTTAGACATGCACAATGTTGCCATTGCCAAATTTACTTACATGTAGGACCCAACTATAACACAAACTAAATAAAATATTCTCCCTCTTGTGCACTCATGTGCTAACCAAAGTACTAGATAGGAGAGAGAGTGTATTTTTTATTCCATTTCAAGATTTGGCATCGGCTCTTCTACATGCTCCCACGCCATATTCTTTTGGCTTTGGCTTTCTAATTTGGCATCCCACAGTGGAGGGAGCTAGTGCCAAAAGCCAAATGACCAATTTGGCACCCAAATTTAGCACACACTGTGGGTGCTCTTTGAGGATCCTAGTCCTCGGTGACGTGTAGAACTCCTACCGGAGTGGGCCACATGCATGTTATCAGAAAATAAGATTTAATTAAGCGGTTGTCGAGATAGAAATATAGAAGCTGCGACGGCTAGCACCAACAACGCCTCGAAGGCTAGCAGCTGCATGCATCGTAGTGGCGGCCGTCCTCGTTTTCAGACATCACAGCTTCGTCTTCCGAAAGGAAGAAGTTCCCATGGACACGGAATCCCATCTTAGCCTTGCTTTGCGCCCAGTCTTCCGGCACCATCCAGTCGGGCGGCAGAGGGATTTCTTGTATTCCAAGGAAGTGTGCCTCTCGGAGAGTCAGCAGGCGGCGGGGGCCAGGCCCGAACCACACCGGGGCAGTTCGTAGCGTTTGCCACCGTATCTCATGTAGGTCTTCAGGGCGAGGTCATGTCCGGTCCGGCAGAGCACGAGGACTTCCTCGATCGCGTGCTCCTTCTAGAAGCGCCACCTCTCGTCGTGAAGAAGAGCATCGCTATCACCTTGCTCGACCTACTTCTCCCGCTCGGCTGCCAAGATGGCCGGCCAGCACGGGTTGCCTTGTCCGAACACCTCGTCGGATTTGAGGGCGTCGGGTACCTGACTCCGCCTCTGGAGGATGAGATAGATCATCTCATCAGAGCCGATGTCGGGGAGCGGGCAGACAACCCGCCCGTCCAGGCTGATGTCCCAGCCGGCCGGCAACCGGCAGCTAGGAGGGAATAGGAGCCCATTGCTCAGGAGCTCCTCGACGACTTCCACTCCAAGGTTGCGCGGCCACACCCAACCGGGCGTCGGCTTGTCGTCATCGATGGTTACTGAGGGGAGAGGGTGAGCCATCAGAGAGAGGAGAATGGACTGGAATGGGGATGTGCAAACTATGCTAGCTCCTTGGTGGTTCTTAGGGGGCGCGGCCGGTTGGTGCGCGCATTGACGAAGGGAGCGGGGGTAGGTTCACGCATTGACGCCTGCAGTGAGAGCCTACACAACAGACCGTTTACCCTTAACTTTTTACCGAAATCGAATGGGTTGACCAGTGGACTTTTTTCCTTGGTTGTATTTGCCTAGGCCACATAGGAAAATTTTGAACGAAAATGTAGGCGTTGTTGTCTAAGATTTTTCGGTTCGCCTGAAGAGGGAATTTGAAGCTCTTTTTTTAGGGAGTTCCGATATCCAAGAAGTGCTAAAAAAGTTTTGGAAAAATCCTAGATGCTTCATATTGCTCAATAATGTGTAAACAAACATGCACGACAGTACACACCAGGTGCTACATATTGCTCAAATTTCCTTTAATATATATGCAAACAAACATGCACGGTAGTACTCGTTTTTTCCCTCCGTTTTTATTTAGTTCGCGTTCTGGGTTTTTCAAAGTCAAACTTTTGAAAGTTTGACCAACTATATACGAAAAAATATCAAAATCTGTAATATTTGATATATATAATATGAAAGTACATCTTATGAAGATTCTAATTATGTTAGAAATTTTTTGTAAATATTTGTATTTTTTCTTATATATTTGGTCAAACTTGAAAATATTTGACTTTGACTAAACCCAGAACGCGAACTAATTAAAAACATCTTATGGAGTACACACCACTTTGTTCGCACACACATCATAATACATATAAAAACACTTAGTATTGAAACCCTAAAAACACTTTTCAAACTAGTTGATTATCCTCGGGCGCGCTTGCTCCGGCTGCGTGAGGTTCCCTCTCCGTCGTCCTTGTTCTTGCACAAGGGGAGGAGCAGGTCTGGCCATGCTCGACCTATATTGTCCTTCATTGTTTGGATCCTATCGTATAGCTCGTAGCTTACATACCCGTCCACAGCTGCATACTCGAGGCTTTTCTTACAAAGCGGCATCCGATCCCAGAGCTGGTGCAGTAATGGTGGGAAGTTATCCTTCATCTCGTGGTAGGAAATGTCGATCATCTCCCCCGCTAGAGTAGACATGCCAATTTTGCTCCTGACTAGCGATTGGATGTCAATGTGTTTCTGCGGTGGCGTGAAGCCCGACTGGACAAGAACCTTCGTGTCACCCGTCGTGTCCACGCTTGCGAATTCGATCCCCTTGTTTGAAAAGAAATTTTGGAGTAGATCGCGGCCGTGCTGTGTCTGCGAGGACTTGCACCAATGGAACAGGAGGACGTGCTTGTACATGGTGATTTGCACAAGGGCGACGGCATGGCGTTTGGTGTGAGGAATTGGAGGGGTGTACTCCAGGTTGAGGCCCACGAACATGTGCTTTGCAGTCGCAAGCCATTCCTCGTACATGGCGAGGATATCCTCCAACGTACGCTCGTCGTTGGTGTCGTGGGTTTGTCATGTCAGGTGTCATAGATGACTTCATAGGTGTGGGATTACGCGAGTCAAGCATCTCCGAGCTTGGGATCGCAGGAACAAAGATCAACACAGATTTACCCAGGTTCGGCCCCCTCAATGTGAGGTAAAAGACCTACTTCCTGACTACCCTAGATTGGTATTGATATGACAATCGAGGTGTTACAATGGAGGCGCTCCGATCTGGTACTCGCCGTATGAGCTAGGGTTTTAGGGCTTGATAGCTTGACCCCGTCTAACTCCTGCGAGTCCTCTTTATATACACAGAGGTTCGCTAGGTTACAAAGGAAACTTCCTCCACAAGGAATACATCAACTGGAACCTACTCGGAGACTAACTCCTCCTCACGTCCTCCAGGATATGTCTTCTAGATCATTCTCCTTGTGGCGGTTCGATGTTGGGCTTGATCCCATGTGGCCTTTTGTCCGTGCGAGTAAAGTAAGCCGCACTGGGCCGCGGGTTAATCCAGAAAGTATTCCCCCGATATTAGCCCCCAAGCGTGGCCTGAATTTCATAGGATTTCTTGATCTTGAATGTTTAGGCCGCGCTTTTCCTTATTTCGCGACTTATAATTGCGCTGGATTGGCCTTGACTCGCACCTGGAAGATCATCTGACTTCGTGAGCTTCTTTGTTAGATAGCCTGATAGCTTCAAAACTTGATGACGATCCATCTTCAAATTTTTGATGATAATATGATGTAGCCCCCAAGGATTGAGAGGATGTAACGTGTAATCATCTCAATTCTTCTCAGGATTTTGAAGGTCATCACCTGTAACTTGATATCATGAATAAAACAATTGTTAAGATACAAGTAATTGTAATTGGTGTTGCCGTACTATAAGCAGTACATCGACCTCTAGTTAGGCCATCTGAATCCTTAAGTGGGCACTCGCGCGACTCAGTATTTCCTAGGAACATGTGTGTTCAGGGTCGAGAGCGGCCATGATAGGCAATCAAGCTCGATTGACGCCACACCCCAGTACTTTGGCCACATAATGCGAGTAGCAATCCAACTTAAGGTAAATTTGATAATTGCCAATAAATTGGCTGTTTCAGGGTAACAAAGCCCCAAGAAACATAATGATATGGCCATGATAGGCTAAGCTATGATAAGCTTTGATTATGATGACACATAAGGTCGCGCCTTGGTGGCAACCGAGTGTTATACATAGGGTTGGATCGCGCGTAGGTGGCGATCCATGGTGATACATGGGGTCGGTCGCGCCTAGGTGGCGACCAGAAATGATACAAAGTTTACGGCCGCGCCTAGGTGGCAGCCGGTTTCTGATACAAGGGTCGATCGCGCCTGGGTGGCGATCAGATGTTGCATAGGTCGCCTAGGTGGCGACCAAAGTTGAAGTTCTAGCCCTGAGTGGCTGTGATGATACTCAGCTATAAAGCTGGAAAGGATGATGCTTGGCTCTGATTAGCCTTTTCTTATGTATAGTACGGTCGCAGGTGTGCGACGTTCCAAGGGCGAGGTGCCTCGAGACGATCCTCGAAATCATGGCGTTCGCTGCTTTCTTCCCTTACATCCAGCAGATAGTACGACCCATTGTTTAGCTTCTTGCTGATGATGTAGGGTCCTTCCCATGGAGAGGACAGCTTATGCATTCCCTTGTGATCTTGTTTAAGTCGCAGTACTAGGTCGCCTTCTTGAAAGGTGCGGGTTTTGATGCGTCTGGCATGATAGCGTCGCAAGTCTTGTTGATATACGCTGACCTTGATGCTGCCAAGTCTCTAACCTCGTCTAATGTGTCCACCGAGTCTTGCCGAGCTATCTCATTATCTGTCTCGATGTAAGCCGCAACTCTTGGTGAATCATGTATGATGTCGCTGGGCATGACTGCTTCTGCTCCATAGACCATGAAATATGGTGTAAATCCTGTGGATCTGTTAGGGGTTGTTCTTAAGCTCCACAGTACTGCTGGCAATTCTTCCACCCAACATCCTGGAGATGCTTCGACCTTTTCAATAAGGCGCGGCTTAATTCCATGGAGAATTTCCTGGTTAGCTCGCTCAGCTTGTCCATTGCTCTGCGGGTGTGCTACTGACGTGAGGTCCAATCTTATCCCATTGTCTGCGCAAAATATCTGTGTAGCTCCTTCAGAGGTGTTGCTCCCATTGTCTGTAATGATACTATGGGGGTACCCAAAGCGGAATATGACCTTCTTCAAGAACTTGACTGCTGTTTCAGCCTCGCAATCTCCCACAGGTTCTGCTTCTATCCACTTTGTGAATTTGTCCACCATGACCAGGAGGTGAGTTTTTCCGTTTGAAGACCGTCTGAAGGGCCCTACCATGTCAAAACCCCATACGGCAAAAGGCCATGTGATGGGTATTGTGCGAAGTGCTTGAGCTGGCATATGATCTTGCCTAGCGTATCTTTGACATCCATCGCACACTCTGACAATTTGCTCTGCATCTGCTAATGCTGTTAACCAGAAGAATCCATGTCGGAACGCCTTTGCCACCAAAGATCTTGACGAAGCATGATGGCCACAATCGCCTGAATGAATTTCGTGCAAGATTTTTCGTCCCTCTTCTGGTGAGACACATCTTTGGAATGCTCCTGACACGCTGCGCTTGTATAATTCGTTGTTGATGATTGTATAGGCCTTTGATCGCCGTATGATTTTGCGCGCCTCAATCTCATCGTCTGGCAGCACTGTCCATCCTGGCTGTTCATGCAGGGCTGCGACTAAAGTTGAATCGTCCTCTGGCTCTGCAATGTCAATCTCTGCTGGAGGTTTGACTGATGGATTGTGCAGTTCATCCAGGAAAACATTGGGTGGGACTGACTGTCTATTGGATCCAAGTCGAGACAGGGCATCTGCAGCTTCGTTTTGTCTCCGATCAATATGTTCAACTTGGTATCCAGTGAAATGTCCAGCAATTCTGTCCACCTCTCTTCTGTATGCAGCCATATTCGCATCCTTGCTGTCCCACGTTCCAGAGACCTGCTGTGCCACCAAGTCTGAATCGCCAAAACAGCGTATGCGACTGATGTTCATCTCCTTTGCTATACGTAGACCATGAAGCAGTGCCTCATACTCTGCCACGTTATTTGTGCAGTTGAAGTGTATCTGTAGCACATACCGCAGCTTGTCTCCCTTGGGGGATGTTAGAACAACTCCAGCCCCCGAGCCTTGCAACTGTCTTGACCCATCAAAATGCATGGTCCAGTATTTGGTTTCTGCCATGCTAGGAGCGACTTGGATTTCTGTCCAATCGTTGATAAAATCTGCGAGGGCTTGCGACTTAATTGATGTGCGCGGCTCGTAGCTGATATGATGTGGTCCCAACTCGATCGCCCACTTAGCGACTCTTCCAGTAGCTTCTCGATTACGGATGATATCTGCCAATGGTGCTGAACTAACCACAGTTATTGGATGTTCTTGGAAGTAGTGCTTCAGCTTGCGACTCGCCATGAACACTCCAAACACCAACTTCTGCCACTGGGGTAACGCTGCTTGGAAGCTGTGAGGACTTCGCTCACGTAATATACTGGTCTCTGGACAGGGTATTCCTTTCTGGTTCTTGTCTCTCCACAACCATGACAGCGCTCACAGCACGGGAATTTGCCGCTATGTATAGTAGCATGGGCTCTTTATCCTTTGGAGCCGCCAGAACTGGAGCATTTGTCAATTGATGTTTCAAGGCTGTTAGAGCTTCGTCGGCCTCTGCATCCAAACGAAGGTGTCTGATTTTTTCAACAGTCTGTACAAAGGTAGTGCTTTCTCTCCCAATCTTGATATAAAGCGACTCAAAGCTGCGACGCAACCGGTAAGTCGCTGCACATCTTTTATCTTTTCTGGTTTTTGGAGATCCATCACGGCCTTTATCTTGTCAGGGTTGGCCTCAATGCCTCTTTCTGATACTATGAATCCCAATAGCTTTCCTGCTGGTACTCCAAAGACGCACTTTGTGGGGTTGAGCTTCATGTTGTATTTTCTGAGATTTGTGAATGTCTCTGCCAGGTCACTAATAAGATCCTGGCCAACTTGCGACTTAACCACAATATCATCCACGTAGGCGTGAACGTTGCGACCTATTTGCTCATGTAGACAATTCTGAATGCATCTTTGGTAAGTCGCACCTGCGTTCTTCAACCCAAAGGGCATGCTGACATAACAAAAAGCTCCAAAGGGTGTGATGAAGGACGTCTTTTCTTGGTCCTCCCTCTTCATCTTGATTTGATGGTAGCCTGAATAGGCATCCAAAAAGCATAACAGCTCGCACCCAGCAGTTGAATCAATCACTTGGTCGATTCGCGGCAAAGCAAATGGATCCTTTGGACAGGCTTTGTTAAGACTGGTGTAATCAACGCACATTCGCCACGTACCGTTCTTTTTCATAACCAAGACTGGGTTTGCCACCCACTCCGGATGGTATACCTCCGTGATGAATCCTGCAGCCAGTAGGCGAGCTATTTCCTCCCTATTGCCTTTCTTCTATCATCGTGGAAACGCCGTAGTGGCTGCTTCACTGGTTTAGCCGCAGGGTTCACTTTGAGGCTATGTTCTGCTAATTCTCTTGGTACCCCTGGCATATCTGACGGTTTCCATGCGAAGATGTCCTTATTTTCCTGAAGGAAAGCGACGAGAGCCTTCTCCTGCTCTTCTTCCATGTGTGCTCCAATGCTGGTTTGCTTGGATGAGTCGCCAGGAACAAGATTTATCTGTTTGGTGTCCTGGGCCGCTTTGAATTTCATTGGTGGCTCGGCAGATGGCGTGGTAACTACGCTCATGTCATTTGGGTCCACCTGCGACTTATAACCTTTTAGCTCTTCCGCGGCACAGGCAGATTCTGCGAAGGCCGCATCTCCTTCTTCACATTCTATGCTTTTTCTCTATCTCCGTACACTGTGATGACCCCTTTTGGTCCTGGTATCTTCAACTGTAGGTACACGTAGCATGGCCTGGCCATAAACTTAGCAAAAGCTCTTCTTCCAAACAAGGCGTGATATGGGCTTTGGAATTTTACCACTTCGAAACATAGGAACTCGCTTCTGAAGTTCTCTTCTGTCCCAAAAGTTACCCCTAGGGTTATTTCCCCGCCGGCTGCGGACCTTCCTGGGACAATGCCGTGAAACACGGTTGACGTGGGCTGCAGGCTGGAATCCTTGAGTCCTAGACGCTGGAACGTATCGTAGTACAAGATATTAATGCTGCTTCCTCCATCCATAAGCACTTTGGTCAGCTTGTATCCTGCTACGTACGGTGCCACAACCAGCGCCAACTTGCCAGGTTCCCGTACTTGTGGCGGGTGATCGTCGCGACTCCAAGTTACTATGTGCTCGGACCACCTTAGCCAATTGGGCGTTGCTGGTATCACGGTGTTCACCTGCTGACTCCTGCGACTCAATTTCTCTTCCCTTTTGGAGGTGTCGATAACTATTGTGTGATACTGCCCCGTTTGCCTGGGTTTGCTCGTGTGTGCTGCCCAACCTTTGCGTCATGAGCCGTACCGGGTTTCCTTCGTGGGAATTTCCCCTGCTGTGCTGGCTTTCTTCTTTCCACTTCTTGTAATAGCTGCATTGTGCCTTGGTATGGTCCGCTGGCCGTCCATCACCTGTTGCATGAAGGTCGCATGGCCGATTAAAAACTTCTTCCATATTGATTGGACGGGAGCCGTATCCTCGCCCCTTCCCGCTGGCCTCTGAATCCTCCATGCGTATTGGCGACGAGCCCTGAGTGACCATCTTCGTTTTTGCGTTTGTTTTGATTCGCGTTGTTGTGGCTTGTTTGCTGCTGCTGGGGCTTGTTGGAGTTTCTCTTTCCTTTGGCAGCAATCTCCTCTTCTTCTCCGTCTGACGCGTCTCTGGTTTTATCCGAGCCGGCATATTTGTTAGCCGCAGCCATTACCTCGCTGAGGCTCTTGACTTTATCTTTCATGCGACCCAGCTTATGAATCAGTGGCTCAAACTTGCAGTTTTTCTCCATTACCAGGACGGCTGAGCTTGGTGGTATATTATCTGAGGAGTGTATTATTTCTGCCACCCTTTTCATCCAATGGCGACTTGACTCGCCTTTCTTCTGGACACAATGCTCGAGATCTTCTATATTGCAGAGTCGTTTGCAAGTTCCTTGGAAGTTCTTAACGAAAGCATCCTTCAGTTCCTCCCAAGTATTTATAGAGTTGGGAGGTAAATTTTGCAGCCATATGTGCTCATCCCCATCTCGTAATTGTTCAGCCAGGTGGTTGGATCCATGCTGGCGTTGTAGTTCGCCACCTTACGTGGCCCTTTGAAATCTTCAGGAAAAGGTTCCAATCTGATCCTTTCTGTAAAACATGCCGGGCCCTTGAGCCGCGAGGACAGGTTACGGATGTGCCCGTTGGATTGTTGACTTCTGCGGGCCGCGTCTACATCACTGGCATATTCGCGTGCACTTCTGTGACTTGCTCCTGCTGCCTCTGTGCGACTCCTGATATGTTCTCCGGTGGCCTGCTTTGGACGCTTCCTTCTGCTGCAATCCTGTGATTGGCTGGTACGAGAGGTAGCTGTCCTCCGGCTTCTGCCCTATTGGCTTGTTGCAGGACTGCTGTACTTAGCATCTGAATCGCGCGCCGTGCCTCAGCGTTGGCCGGGTCATCGCCTTTTGGTACCATCTGAGTCAAGATATTAGCCGCAGCATACATATTGTCGACAGGGTTTTGGTAATGGCCGTACGGGTGTGAAACCTCCTTGGTTGTTGCTAGGTCTCTTGATTCGTTGGTCCCCATCCTTCCGCAACTGTCTGGATTCTCGCTCCCGCGGCTGGAGTAAGCGGGATTTCAACTGTTAGTTGAGTCGCGCAGTTGTGTTTGCGAGTCAACCTGTCGTTGAGTCGCATCCATCGCGGCTACTCTTTGCCGCTCCTGTTGTATTCCTTGGTTTATCTGATCGAGCCTGCGGCGCTCTTCTTCCATCCTTCGAACCTCATACAGGAGCTCGGCCCTGGCGGACTCAATTTCTTTTGCCCGGAGGGCGGCGTTTGTGGCTGACACAGGGACAAGAAGTGGGTTGCTTGGGGGTGCCGATGCTTCGGCTTCTCCAGCAGTTCCTGATGCACCTGCTCCTCCGGTCGTGTAAACCGCGACTTGCGCCGTCTCTCGATCTGGTGATAATGCGATTTCTGGTGGGCCCCAGCAAGTCTCTTCAAAGGCAGGTACAATGGACCCAAATTCTTGCGAGTCCATGCTTTCCATGGATTCTCCCCATCATCGGCGACTTCTTCTACTGAGTCGCCTTCTTGGACCGAGCTAATGGACATGCCACCGATGAAGCCAACGAAGATGTTGATGGATCCAAACGGGATGACGTGGCCGGTCTCTAAGTAATCTGCTTCCAGCCCCCAGCTAGAATCGCCAATGAAAGGTGTGCCGTTGACCGTGATGATACGGCCAACAACAAGATCTTCAGCTCCCTTCATGGATCCTGCGCGGAACGTGACGCTCTTGACCGCAGGCCCCACGGTGGGCGCCAACTGTCGTGGGTTTGTCACGTCAGGTGTCATAGATGACTTCGTAGGTGTGGGATTATGCGAGTCAAGCATCTCTGAGCTTGGGATCGCAGGAACAATGATCAACACATATTTACCCAGGTTCGGCCCCCTCAATGTGAGGTAAAAGACCTACTTCCTGCCTACCCTATATTGGTATTGATATGATAATCGAGGTGTTACAATGGACGCGATCCGATCTGGTACTCGCCGTATGAGCTAGGGTTTTAGGGCTTGATAGCTTGACCCCGTCTAAGTCCTGCGAGTCCTCTTTATATACACAGAGGTTCGCTAGGTTACAAAGGAAACTTCCTCAACAAGGAATACATCAACTGGAACCTACTCGGAGACTAACTCCTCCTCACGTCCTCCAGGATATGTCTTCTAAATCCTTCTCCTTGTGGCGGTTCGATGTTGGGCTTGATCCCATGTGGGCTTTTGTCCGTGCGAGTAAAGTAAGCCGCACTGGGCCGCGGGTTAATCCAGAAAGTATTCCCCCGACAGTTGGTGTACACCACCTGCAGCATGGTGCCGGTAGGGGCACGGACGGGTACTCTCTTCGTTGTTGGATTTCCGGCGGCCATGGCGAGTGCTCGCGGAGGGCAGGGACATGGGATCGATTGTAGATGAGGAACTGAGCGAGTGGAACACCGGCACAAATGGCAACTGACTCTAAATATATACACACTGATCGAACGATCGTGTGGAATGAAGCTTTGTGAACGCAGACGTACGGGGATGATGAACGAGCGGGAACTGATTTCGGCCAAGATTTATTGGCAACTGACTTTAATTAAACACGGATCCTGCTTGAACTCCCCGCAACTGCACTCGCAAAGTGGCTGCATGCACACACGTTCATCACCGTGGAAAAGATTTGTACCACATTTCGCAACCGAACGTGTGCTGTTATGCACGTACACGTAGAAGAGAGTGTGTGAGATGTTGTGGAGGACTCTGTCAAACTTTCGAGTCACTTATGGGTGGTCCCTTCACTTGGCGGGCCCCATTTGTCATTGACTGATTGTCATGGTACTTTCTGTTTGACAAAGTCCACCGACTGGGGTGCCCGCAAGAGAGAGACATGCATACGCACACGTCAGCGAGACTCCGAAGCGGCACTCGGTATAAATGCCCCTGGTGCCTGCACCGTCTTCCTCCCCAATCCATTCTGCCCCCGGGAACTAATTTCGGCCAATATTTATTGGCAACTGACTTTAATTAAACACGGATCCCGCTTGAACTCCCTGCAACTGCACTCGCACAGTGGCTGGATGCACACACGTTCATCACCGTGGAAAAGATTTGTACCACATTTCGCAACCGAACGTGTGTTGTTCTGCACGTACACGTAGAAGAGAGTGCGTGAGATGCTATGGAGGACTCTGTCGAACTTTCGAGTCACTTACGGGTGGTCCCTTCACTTGGTGGGCCCCATTTGTCATTGACTGATTGTCACGGTACTTTATGTTTGACAAAGTCCACCGACTGGGGTGCCCGCAAGAGAGAGACATGCATACACACACGTCAGCGGGACTCCAAAGCGGCACTCGGTATAAATGCCCCCGGTGCCTGCAACGTCTTCCTCCCCAATCCATTCTGCCCCCAAATCTAGCAAAGAAAAAACCCCACTACTCCGGCCGCATCGCCTATCTCTCTCTCTTTCTCTCCCAACCGCCGAGCATGCAACCGAGACGGTGCAACCAGGAATGGCAGATCCGATGGAGCAGAAGAACGTTGTCGCTGCATCTGATGTCGCCGATGAAGGTGCGGCCGGCCATGGCGGTTTGAGTCCATCGCCTATTCCGATGCCGGAGAAGAGCGTCGTCCCGGCATTTGATGTCGCCGCCGCCGCAGGAGCGTCCGGTCATGGCGGCGGTTCGAGAGCATCGCGTTCTCTTGCCACGATGGATGCGCGGCCACTCCCTCTTCTGTCGGATCTGGGGGACCCCTTCGACGACTTCCCGGCGTTCGACGAGGTCGTCTCCGACGAGGCATCTGAGGTGCTTCCCTAAACCAATCTATATATTCTTAGTTTATCATTGCAGATCCCCACTATTTTGTGCGTGCAAGTTAGGGGGTTCAGGGTTGGTCGTAGTTGCATCTGTAGTTAGCTAGAGATTCCAGGGTTTGTACACACAAATTAGGGATTCTAGGTTTTGTACATGCAAGCTAGGGATTCCAGGGTTTGTACATGCATGCGAGTTCATCTTTAATCTGTTGCAAAATCACATATGGTGCCCAGGCGCTTCATGATTTAATTGTAGATGATTTGATTCTAGATCATTTGTTTCAGTGCTAATTTCGATAGCATTTTGTGTATATGTAAGTTCAATTAATTCTCCCATTGCAATGCGTGCTTAAATTCTATTTTTGTTACATTGGCAGTCTATTTACTAAATGAATGTATGTGGTACTATATATATGTTCTTCTTAAAATGTGTAAATGCTAGTTCATCGGTGTCATTTAAAATTGACTCATCATTAGTTTTTCAAAGGTAGCGTTCTTTAAATTAAACTATTGTTAGTGCATGCATAAATTAATGTCCTGGTTGGGAAGTATTTGTAATTTAATTAATTGATGATGTGTATGTTATTTGGGATCTGGTTAGGTATTAACATGTCCTGGTTAGGGATACTAGTTTATTTTATTTTTCTGTTTTTTGTGAATTATGAGATCAGATGTATAGATTTATTGTTTGTGCGCTTTGTTTAGATTTATTGTTTGTCCTTCGGAAGTATTATGTTCTTCTGTTTTTGCTGACTAGAGTGTGGTGCTAACTTTTGGTGTATTGCTAATAATTTGCAGGAGCCGGATAGTGATGTCGATTATGAAAAGGACTCTAGGGATGCGAAGAGCAGATACGTCCTGAAAGAGCTGGAGGCGGGGCAGCATCGATACCATCGTGGCGACAAATGGATTTGCCCTTTCTGCATTAGAGTTATAGACGGCAGTCGGAACAACATGATCCAGCATGCTATCGGCATTGGACAATCTCGCTCGCAGAACAAAAGATTGGCCCTTCTTATGGCTCAGCACACTGCCTACGGCGTGTTTCTGAAGAAGCTGCTTGCGCGGCATATCTGCTTAGGCCTCACACAGCCGCCTCCTCCAAAGAAGGCCAACAAGGACAAGAAGGCCAGGAAGGGCAGGAAGCCTTGGAGGCGGTGATCGATGTTGCTGCTGCTAGTGCTTGTTGTTGCAACAGTGTTTATATTATATGTTGCTTTTGGTACTGTAAGAACTTAATTAGTATCGTCCTATATGTGCTTAAGAATAATTGTTATGTTGCTATGTAAGAACTTAATTAGTATCATCGAAGAATTAAGTAGTGTATATAGTATCTACATGTATATATTATGTTGTTTCAGACAAGCAAGGGCGCCAAGGGCGCCAAATATATTCAGCTCATCTGCACCAGGCAGCTGTGAGTACAAAGTCCTGAAAATTTACATTTTGCATAGTTGACACAATATGACAGAAATCTAGAGGATGAGCTGAATTCAAGCATTTGTAGATAGGTTGATTTAGGCTACGCCTAAGAACCTGTGCTTCAGCTGATCATGTTCTTTAGTACGAAAAAATAAGAGACTGTTTAACGTCTATAACCTAATTTTTTGCTTTTGAAATATGTAGTATATATAAAGTAATAATTAAAGAATACAATCCTTGTGAAATTAGCCAGTTTTTGCTTTAAAAGAAATCCTTTCATGGACTGGGCCAACATGGCACAACTAGCAACTCTAGCCATTTGACTGTTTAACGTCAATAAGCTAATTTTTTTGTTAAAATAAGAGATCTAAACTCTAACATCTGCGCGCCAAATCTCAAATCTACACTGAAATACCCTCACATGGGGTCCCACTCGTCAGCATCACAGACCGCCGAGCTACTCGCCCCCACTCGGCTGCTCCTCCACTGAAAACGACCACTCTGCCCAGCGCCTCCACTTCGCCCACTCGGCTAGCTACTCCCCACCCCCACCCCACCCCCACGGTGGCACCCTCCCTTCCCCGTTCTCGGCGAAGTCCTCAACCAACGACTGGTAAGTGCTGATCCCCTCTGTTCCCCATCCTCAACCCCACGATGCGAACTGGGCTAGATTCCGACGGATCTAGGCTAGATTCCGACGGATGTAGGTTAGATTCCGGCAGATGTAGGTTACCGTTGATGTTTTTAGGTCACCACAGTCCATTGATTTTGCTCACTGTACCGTCACATGTCCCTCGGAGATCGCTTCCCCCACCCAGATGGACATCCACCTAGACAATTTAAGGAAGATCGCACTGTCCATTCTTCAGACAGTCGAGGTAAATCTTATAGAAATTATTATCTCCTTTGGCCTCGTAGCCAGGTCGTAGCTACCTCTTAGGTTTGGCTATATGACTTCAGTTGAGGCTGCAACTTCTGTAGCATGTGGCCTGACGAAATTCATAACTGGATGCAGGCTGATGAAGTTGAAAAACCCACGAAGCCTATAACTGGGACCGTTTGTACGTTCAAACCGCAACTCGGGAGGATCTCATGAGTGAGTGCTTCAACCTCCAATCGCGACAGGCGGCAGAGAGGGAAGCCCTGAGGCTTGTCGAGGAAAAGGCGATGATGTTTATGAAAGAGAGGGATACAGCCTTGGCCGAGCTGAGAGGGTGCAGAAAGCTAAGTCAGCACTCGAGTTGGAACGTGAGGAAAGCTGTAGGAACATCCGCACCTTGACAAACACGCTTAATTATGAGCTGCTTAATTGTAAGGCAGGTATGAGAGAAGCCAAAGTGGAGTGCGACATGATATTCACTCTGTTGGAGAAGAAAGCTACAGAAGCCACGGTATCTGATATCCCATCTGATGATATTGTGCACCCTCCAAGAGCCAAGAGAGCTAAGAAAAAAAAGAACACTCGTAGAGGTCACAAGTCAAACTGAGGTAAAACTGTTGTTTGCCTTAACTGTGGTAAAACTACCTTGCTCTTTAATTAGATTGTGTCAACCTGCTATGCAAAGATTACTCTCCAGTTCATATTATGCGCCGATGATTAAACTCTACACTTTATCTTGATGATATCGTCAGAATTTACCTAGTGTTGTGTACAACCACATTTGTTCTGCATTTTCCAAGGAAAATGCTCGATGATCTCATCGATTTGTGGATTCTTTACTATGAGGCCCCAATTATGATTTTCCCAGTAATGCACAGTCCAATGATTACTGTCTTTGCAATATGAGGATTATTTTATGTTCATTCTCTATTCTGTGCTGATGATTAAGCTCTACACTTTATCTTGATGGGATGATCAGTATTTACCTAGTGTTGTGTACAACCACATTTGTTTTGCATCTTCCTTGGTAAGTGCTCGATGATCTCATCCATTTGTGTGCGCTTCTTTCCTATGAGGCCCCAAATATGATTTCCCCTTTACTGTGCATTGTACAAGCACATTGCATTGTACCTATGAGGCCCCAAATATGATTTTACCTTTGCTTGGGCAGATTTGTCTGTACCGTGGAATCATTTCTTTGCATTATGTGTGTGCTTGTAATTATGAGGCTATTTTTCTTGATGTTCATCGCTAAACATTTATGCTTGACCCTTTAGTTCCAACACTTGGAAGTTCATGGTGTGCTCTGTTCATTTGAGGCATGTATTTAATTGTGTGTCGTGTTGTGTGTCATTTGTACATGATTAAAATGCCGATGATTAAAATGTTATGGTACTATGTGATTCGGGGTGGCGCTCGTGAGCCTTGTATATGCATGAATACATATTTTGTGCATTCTACTTGGCTCACCAACTCCATCCCTGAAATGTGTCCAATCAAACTATATATGAGGCATGCTTTTGAATTGTCCCTTCTTGATTTGTGTGTCATTATATGAGACTTAACATCTTTCTGTACCCATTTAACGAACATGTGTGACACTTTTTTATAGGGTTTGCCAAACCGTGGATGTGGCTTTGGAATGGTTGCGAAACACACAAAAACCCTATTGATGATGTGAACCTCTGGAGACGGTTTCGGTGTCCTGTGAAGCTAAGTAGAATTAGTTTAGTTAACCTGGTATTCGGTTGATCCTGATGTGAGCCTGTTGTGCCACTGCTTTGAACCTGTTGTGAGGATCGTGTTGAACCTTTTGTGATGGTGATTTGAAAATGAAGTTTTGGCCGCTAAAAAAGAGCACCTCGACTAGCAGATATCAAGATGGCTATGTGAGAGAGCGCTTAGATAATTTTAATATCTTCTAGTTCTTACATGTTTTCAAACTGGAAATGGGGATAGCCCAATTTACAAGTTGCAGACGGAGCTTCTGCACTTCTCTTGCAGACGGAGCTTCTGCACTTCTCTCTCCAGGTTATGGATTACAATGTTTGATGATGCTATCTCATATTGCAACTTCTTCACTTCTCACTGAGCTGTCAGTTTAGCCTCTTGGGTGGCGATGGCCAATTTGATGCCACGGACCTGTTCCTTTACCATCTCGATACTCTCAAGATGAAGGTTTTCACACTGCATCTGGAGGTTCTTCTTATCTTCCACAAGCTCCTTGATCAAGCCTACCACCTTGCCATTTGTTTCATTACTCTTTTTGTATAGCCTCTTCCAGCCGGCTACCTCATTCTGTAGTTTGGTGCCGTCCGCACAAAGTTTTGTTGCTTCATTCGCAATCTTTTGGGACGCCTTCCTCTTTAGATCCAAATCAACACGGAGGCGTTCAAACTCTTTTTTCAGGACCTTGTTATTCTTCAGAAGCGTGGCGCACCACTCATTTGTGATGGCCTCCTTGGCTTCAATCCTAGCCCTGGCTTCCTACAGGCAGTTCATAATTAGTAGTGAGATTAGTCCGAATATGAGGGATAGAACAAATGATTAGATAGTTCAGACCTCGCAGTGCTGGAGAGCGAGGACAACCTTCTCGAATGATTGTTTGTCTCCCGCTAGGCCATTCGTGCTTTGTTCTTGGTCTGGATTGCCGACGTCCGAGCGGCTGGCTCTGAGATATGTACAAGTGACTTCAGTTTGATGGATATTGGGACATGTTTGTACCAAAGAAATTATACTTCATACATATTTAAACGTACCGGCCATCTTCTTGGACATGCTGATTTGGGATCAAACTCGAGGTGGAGTTATCGCCCGTCTTCATGTTCTTGCTCAGAGATAGCGGGGTATTTGCCTCCATCAGAGGACAATCCTTTTCTTCGCCATCTTCTTGAGCCATTTGCGTTATCTCCTTATGGCGTTTTGCTTCGCGGGCCAACTCCGCCTTCGTCGCAGCTATTTGTTGCTTCTAGCTTGAAGATCGACGATGCGAGGACATGGCTGGGGTGGTATGTAGGAATGGGGTTTTCTCTGCCGAGTGGTGGCGAGTGGGGAAGATGATGAATAGTGGAATGACAGAGACGTGTTCTAGCAGTGCTAGTTTAATACGTGGCAACCGTCTCTTGGCATTCCCGCGCAATCTGGTCCGTCCATTTAGAATCACCGGTCTAAGGTTGATGTCTTACCATCGAAGGGATTTGCACGGAAGACGATGGATAATGTTATTAACTGCGGGCTGTGCAACCTCTACAAACATTAATTGGACGGAGTAGAATATTTTTTTTCCTTGCAAAGACGGGGTTGTTGAGCTCGGTCTCACCAAGTTCTCTTCACCTTGTTATTCAGTTCATTCAATTTCTGTCATAAATGGCCAAAGCGGCTGTGAACCTCAACCCTCAAAGACAGGTGGGGCGCAGCCAAAAAACTCTCGGTCATTGCTAAAAAAATGGGTCAAAACTATCTGACAGATGGGCCTGGACAAAACATGTAGAAACAACCCTCTTATGGAAACAAGGTCGTAAATTACAACAGTGTATGACAGGTAGGGTCCACGATCTAACCGTGGTGCTCGTTGCCAGTCAACGAGTCATGCAAGGACACAATCTGGCGAGCGACGAAAATTCGCGACGTTTTACGTGACCAAGACCTGTTTCGTCGTAGGTAACTGGGCTAAAGTTTGGATAATGGGCCTGGGATGAAAATCCACGACGTAAAATAAGTGAAACATCGCGTGCAGATGGCCCATGAATGAAAGATCCAAAACGTCGTGAGCAATATCAGCTTTTCGACCCACTACGACGGAAGCACTCGACGTTATCGGAACGTCGCCAGAAAAACGTCGTGGATCGATGGAATTTTGGTAGTGTTGGCAGGCTGACTTTTCTTCGAGAAAGGGGAGTGACCTGCTCCATGATCGCGGCGGACTTCCTCCGCTGGGGGATCGCTCCTCTGCAGTTCAGGGGCCAAGCGATTTAGGAGATCAACCAGGTAGGGAGCAGCGCATCGGTATCGAAGTTCCATCTTTCGGAGAACAGCTGGAAGAAGATAGTGGGGTCACTGCTGCCCTGGGGACCGACTGTTCTTCCTGACGGCATTCTGCCCTTGTTTGAGGATCCTCTCGCTGACGAGATCGTGCTCTCCATGCCTTCGTTTAATGAGTTTTGACTAGAGGGCACCACTGAGATAGAGCCCCCGCCGCGGCCCAGGAACCAGGGGGCGATCGGTGCATGCCTGAGGGCGTCTGACTTGATGCGCGGGGATGTTTCCCCAGAGGACCCCGGCACCTCTGAAGACGAGGCTGCGCACCCGGAAGCTTCCGCGAGGAGCATAGGCTCGCGCAGTCCTTCTGTGGAGGCAAGGCCCCTTGCTGATACGAGTATATCAGAGCAGACATCTTCTTCGGGCTCTTCATCGGCAAGAAACTCTGTCCCGCAGTCGTTGAGTATTCCTCTTCCTGAGGCCAGAGCGGAATCCCGCGAACGGAGCGTGCAGATGCCGGGTGTCTTCGGGGATCTGCTGGAGAGGAACTGGGGCTTCTCCAGATCCAAAAGGAAAAGCAGGTAAGTCTTCTTATCACGGATCTTGCTCATGGGCTTCAAATTCGCCTGAGACTTTGTTTTGATCTTCATTCTTTGCCGCGTGCAGGAGTCAATCGCCTGAATGCTCCAGTAAGCGCACCCGCGCAGACGGCGGTGCCAATGCTGACACTGAGATGGAGGTCGACAACGCCTCCGAGCCCCCGGTTCATGCTTCCTCACCAGGCGGTGACCCGGAAGCGGCTGAAGGTGACGGGGAAACTGCTCCAATCCCCGGGCTTGGTGCGTCCCAGGCGGGCTCACCGGCTGCTTCCATGGCGGCCCCTGCGGCGGGGGAAACGAATTCTGGAGTCCCCGGTGAAAGGCGCGACGTGGATCCCCGGGAGCCTTCTGGCCAACCTTGTGCTGGGACCGAGGCTCCTTCCCAGGGTGAGGGCCCAAAAAGAGAGCCAAACTCGAGCGGCCGCGGGAGCGCCGAGGCAGTCCCAGGTTTCTCCAGGGAATTCTCCAGCGTCGGGGAGTTCCTGGCGTTCATTGAAGTTCAGTTATGTCAGCTGACGGCCCAGGCGTCCCGTGACGAGGACAACCTGAGGTCATGGGAGCAGAGGCTGATCGCCGACGTAGAAGCCCTGGATGCCAGGGAGGCAAAGCAGGCTATGGACGATGAGATGCTTAATGCCAGGGAGCAGCGAGTTTCCGAGCACGAGAAAGAGCTGGAGGCCCAGCGGTCTGCGCTGGAGAAAGCTGAAGCCAAATGCTGGGAGGACAAAGAGCTGCTTCGCCTGGAAGCAAACCAAAGTGAGGTCCGTCTGGAGCAGGGCATCGCGAGCATGGACAACTGGGCCCAGAGGGAGGTCAGGAACAAGAGCATCCAGATTTCCTTGCTAAGCGATCAGGTCGCCAAACTGAAGAGAGATTGTGTAGAAGAGAAGCTAAAACGGGGGCAAACCCGCTCTGATTTTGCGAAGGCCCGGGATCAGCGAGAGAAGCAAGAGGCTCGTGCTGATGGTCTGGCACGCGAAGTGTCCAGGCTGAAAGAGATCTTGGCCGACCGTGAAGGGCAGATTGAGCGCAACAAAGTTCTCCAGGTTAAGGAGAAAGGAGAACTTGAAGCGACGGTTGCCGAGCTTGCGGCGGCGAAAGAGGCGGCCGAGATTTCCAAATCTTCTGCACAGGTCGCCTGGACTCGCAACGACGAGCTGACGGAGCAGCTGAGGGTGGCGAACGACGAACGAGACAAGGCGGTGACCTTTAGGGGTGACCTTCTGAATGCGCTTCCTGCCATGAGAATATCTGTGACAAAGATAGTCCAGGAGCTGAGGGAAATGGGCATGACTCGCCTCCCTGATACGTCTCCAACGTATCTATAATTTCTGATATTCCATGCTTATATTATACCAATTATTACATGTTTTATATACACTTTATATCATATAATGACATTTATTGGACTAACCTATTAACAAGATGCCACAGTGCCAGTTCCTGTTTATATTGTTTGTGCATTGCAGAAAAAGTAAAAAAATGAAAGTGCTAATAAAAATCTGGAAAATTTCCAGGAATTCTAAAATGCCAAAAGACTGCGCGGGCCAAAAGGACACCTCAAGAAGAGGCCTAGAAGACCCCAAACCAAGCTAGGGCACAGACCATAAGATGTTCTTCTGGTCGCGCCGCCACATGGTGAGGCCGCCTCGGGCGTCCCCTCACGCCGCCCTTCGGACTATATATTTCCCCCGTCATAAAAAACCCTAACCCCCGAAGGATTTTCCCAAATTCCACCCGTAGCTATGCCGCCATCCAGAACAAGTTTCGGGGGACAGAAGTCTCTGTTCCGGCACGCTGCCGGGACGGGGAATTGCCCCCGGAGCCATCTCCATCGATGCCACCGCCATCTTCATCACCAAGGGCAGGCGCCGCCGCTGCCGTGGGTTGCAGCCGCCACCGCCAAGAGCCGCCGCCGTTGTGGGCTGCCGCCGCCACCGCGCCGTGGCTGCTGCGGGCCGCCGCCTCCACTCCGGGCTGCACCCCTTCATGAACCTCTCCATCAAGCGTGCTCACCATGACCATGTGTGAGTATTCTTCATCGAGGCTGAGGGCTCTATCGAGAGCTATGTGGTTTATCTCTCTCTCCCATGGTGTGATCTTTATGTGATCATGAGCTTTGTAATCTAGTTGAATAAGTAGATGTTACTCTTCATCTATTATGCTACTCAAGTGATTTTATTAATGTGATCTCCAGAGTCACCTTGTCCCACGGTGTGAAGATGACAGTGTGCGCACCGTGTGTGGCTCTTAGGCTAAAGGTTGCATAAATACTTATCATGAGTTATAATTTGAGTTGGATGTCTCCATGGAATTGTGGTGTTTGTTTACTCAGACTTTGAGGTGTGTTTTGCAGCCCTACACAATGAATTGGTGTTCGTTATCCAACCGGAGTGTGGTTCCGAGTAGCATAGTGAAGAGAAGATATTTATGTATTCAATTATGATGTCATTGTTAAGAGTGTCCACTAGTGAAAGTATGATCCCGAGGCCTTGTTTCTAAGCATCGAAACACCGTTTACAACAAGTTCTGCTACATGTTTGCTTGATGCCATTTTAATTTCAGATTGCAATTACCACTCATAATCATCCATATTACTTGTATTTCACTATCTCTTCGCCGAACTAGTGCACCTATACATCTGACAAGTGTATTAGGTGTGTTGGGTGCACAAGAGACTTCTTGTATCTTAATTGCAGGGTTGCTTGAGAGGGATATCTTTGACCTCTACCTCCCTGAGTTCGATCAACCTTGGGTGATTCACTTCAGGGAAAGCTGCTGCTGTTCTACAAACCTCTGCTCTTGGAGGCCCAACACTGTCTACATGGATAGAAGCGTGCGTAGACATCAAGCTATTTTCTGGCGCCGTTGCCAGGGAGGTAAGTGTTGGAAGGTATCTCCTTTAGATTCTGCAATTATTTCTTTTTGTCTCTTGTTTTTATTTTCACTAGTTAGGCTTAATGGAAAACAACAAAAATAAAGATCTTTATGAACTTTATATTTAATTAGGACATGATGCTTTTGAAGAGAAAATTAAAAAAACCTATGGAGGCTTGTTTGCATAATAGTGATAGCAATGTTATTAGCATGAATTCTTTGAACACCATTATTGCTAATGCTATTGAAAAGTCTAAGCTTGGGGAAGCTGGTTGTGATGAATATGATATTTTTAGTCCCCCAAGCTTTAAGGAGGAAATTTGCTTTGATAATACTTTGCCTCCAATATATGATGATTATAATCATTGTGATGTTTTCAGCCCACCTACTATTGAGAATATAGTTTACGTTGATTATGATATGCCTCCTATATATGATGTTTACAATGATGGATATGATATTTTCAGCCCCTCTACTATTGAGGATAAAAATCATTTTTATTATTCTATGCCTCCTATTTATGATGATTATAATGATGGATGTGATACTTTTACTCTCACTATTACTAATGATTTGTTTATGCTTATGTGGAGAGTAATGATACTTTTATGCATCTGGATCATGATAAGAATGCTCTATGTGATAGCTATATTGTTGAGTTTATTCATGATGCTACTGACAATTATTTTGAGAGAGGAAAATATGGTTATAGAAATCTTTATGTTATTAAATTTCCTCTCTTTATGTTGAAAGTTTTGAAGTTACAATTGTTTTGCCTTCCTATGCTAGTCACTTTGTGCTTCATTGATTTATTTTCTTACAAGATTCCTTTGCATAGGAAGTGGGTTAGACTTAAATGTGTTTGGTATTTTCTTTTGATGCTCTCTTATATTCAACTCTTATACATATGAGAGCATCATCAAAATTGTCATGCCTAGCTAAAAGGCTTTAAAGAAAAGCGCTTGTGGGAGACAACCCATTGTTTTTATTTCTGCTATTTTTATTTTATTGAGTCAAGAAGCTTGCTTACTTCTGTAACAACTCCTTTATATCTTTATTTTATTGCATTGTTGTGCCAAGTAAAGTCTCTAGTTGAAAGTTGATGCTAGATTTGGATTTCTGGGCAGGGACAGATTTTTGCTGTCCACGGTTTTGAGCTGTATGCACTACAGAAATATTGAAACCTTCTGAAAAATTCACGCATGATCCTTATATATGTACGCAACTTTCATTAGTTTTGAGTTTTCGAATCTGAGCAACTTAAGTGCCTCGAACAAATTCGTTTTTACGGACTCTTCTGTTTTTGACAGATTCTGCCTTTTATTTTGCATTCTCTCTTTTAGTGTGTTTGAATGGGTTTGTTTGCTCCACAAAACATCAGTGGCTATAGCTAATGTCCAGAAGTATTGGTGATGATTGTGTCATTACAGAACATGTGATTTTTTGATTATGCACTAACCCTCTAATGAGAATTACTTTGAGTTTGGTGTGAAGGAAGTTTTCAAGGATCAAGAGAGGAGGATGATATGATATGATCAAGAAGAGTGAAAATCCTAAGCTTTGGGATGCCCCCATGGGTCATCCAAGCATATTTCAAGAAGACTCAAGCGTCTAAGCTTGGGGATGCCCAAGGCATCCCCTTCTTCATCAACAACTTATCAGGTCATCTCTAGTGAAACTATATTTTAATTCTTTCACATCTTATGTGCTTTACTTGGAGCATCTGTGTGCTTTTATTTTTACTTTGTTATTTCATTTTCTGAATAAATTGGATCCTATCATTCTTGTGTGGGAGAGAGACACGCTCCGCTTTTTCATATGAATACTCGTATTCTTCACTTATATTTGTTGAGTATTCTTGTCTAGGTACTGCAATACTTTTAGCTCCTGTTTTTCATGCATCTCTTGTTCAGAGCTGTTAGTTCTTGTAGAGAAATACTCTCTTGTTTCATTGCTGTATTATTTGGAGAGTTTGGGTTGAAATAAGTTGATTGGTTTTTGGTTGGAAACAGAAAATGCTACATGTGGTAGATGGTATATTGAAAAGACATACTCATTCTTATAGATCATTGTCTTGGATAATTTGATGCTTTGCAATTGTTTTGAGCTCTCAAGTAGATCATGTTTAAGCTCTTGCATCATGTAGTTAAAGCCTATTAGTGGAGAACTACCGTAGAGCTTGTTGAAACTTGGTTTGCATGTTTGATATCTCTAAGGTCTAGATATTTTCTGGTAAAGTGTCTGAGTAACAAGGAAGACAGTGTAGAGTCTTATAATGCTTTCAATATATTTTATGTAAGTCTTGCTGTGCCGGTTGATATCCTGTGTTTGCTTCATACAAACTTGCTAGCCTAAACTCTGTACTGAGAGGGAATGCTTCTCGTGCATCCAAACCTTGAGCCAAAACCCATGTCATTTGTGACCACCATAACTACCTATTATGTGGTATTTCCTGCCATTCCAAGTAAATACTTCATGTGCTACCTTTAAACTATTCAAAACTTTATTACTCCTTATTTGTGTCAATGTTTTATAGCTCATGAGGAAGTATGTGGCGCTTTCTCTATCACCTTGTCATTTACTCATGACAGACTTTCACCAATGGACTAGTGGCATATACATCCGCTTATCCAATAACTTGCCAAAAGAGCTGGCAAATGGGGTGCCCAGTCCCAATTAATTACAACTATAACTTTAATTCTCTTCACATGTTTGCCAATGATTTATCAAACGCAAATTTCAAAGTGTTAAACATTATCAAATAGGCACTCCTCCATGGTATGTGATTGTTGGAAGGCACCCGAGGATTTGGTTATCCATGGCTTGTGTAAGCAAAGGTTGGGAGGAGTGTCATACCAATTTATAAATATGCATGTGTAAATAAAAGAGAAGAGGGATGATCTACCCTTGGGTAGAAATAACGTCCTTCATGGGAGCTGCTCTTGAAAGTCTGGGTGATAAGGGGGATAGAGTGCCCACTGCCATTCGTTGATAACATCAATACCACTTACTTTATGCTCTCTATGTGATTTCAAAAACTTAAAAAGCTCTAGCACATGATTTAATCCCTGCTTCCCTCTGTGGAGGGCATTTCTTTTACTTTATGTTGAGTCAGTTTACCTACTTCTTTCTATCTCAGAAGCAAACACTAGTGTCAACTTTGTGTGCATAAATTCTTATATGCTTGCTTATTGCACTTGTTATATTACTTTGTGTTGACAATTATCCATGAGATATACATGTTGAAAGTTGAAAGCAATTGCTGAAACTTAAATCTTCCTATGTGTTGCTTCAATGCCTTATTTAGAATCTATTGCTTTATGAGTTAAATCTTATGCAAAACTTTTTGATGCTTGTCTTGAAAGTACTATTCATGAAAAGTCTTTGCTTATAAGATTCATTTGTTTACTCTTTATCTACTAGTTAGCAAACTATAGCCATTGCCTTGAGTCACTTCATTCATGACAGGAGCATTGCAATATTATTTGATCAAGATTGTGTGAAAGTTGGTCTCCTCAGAAATTATTTTGTTGTTATCGTTTTACCTACTTGAGGACGAGTAGAACTAAGCTTGGGGATGCTTGATACGCCTCCAACGTATCTATAATTTCTGATGTTCCATGCTTATATTATACCAATTATCACATGTTTCATATACATTTTATATCATATTATGACATTTATTAGACTAACCTATTAACAAGATGCCACAGTGCCAGTTCCTGTTTATTTTGTTTGTGCATTGCAGAAAAGGTCAAAAAATAAAAGTGATCAGAAAAATCTGGAAAACTTCCAGAAATTCTAAAATGCCAAAAGACTGCGTGGGCCAAAAGGACAACTCCAGAAGAGGCCCTGAAGACCCCAAACCACGCTAGGGCATAGACCAGATCTTCTGGTCGCGCCGCCACATGGTGAGGCCGCCTCGGGCGTCCCCTCGCGCCGCCCTTCGGACTATATATTTCCCCCGTCATAAAAACCCTAACCCCCGAAGGATTTTCCCAAATTCCACCCGTAGCTCCGTCGCCATCCAGAACAAGTTTCGGGGGACAGAAGTCTCTGTTCCGGCACGCTGCCGGGATGGGGAATTGCCCCTGGAGCCATCTCCATCGACGCCCCCGCCATCTTCATCACCAAGGGCAGCCGCCGTCGCCAAGGGCCGATGCCGCCACTGCCGTGGGTTGCAGCCGCCGCCGCCAAGAGCCTCCGCCACCGTGGGCTGCTGCCACCTCCACGGGCTGCCGCCGCCGCCGCGCCGTGGCTGCTGCGGGTCGCCCCCTTCACTCCAGGCTGCACCCCTTCATCAACCTCTCCATCAAGCGTGCTCACCATGACCATGTGTGAGTAGTCTTCATCGAGTCTGAGGGCTCTACCAGTAGCTATGTGGTTTATCTCTCTCTCCCATGGTGTGATCTTTATGTGATCATGAGCTTTGTAATCTAGTTGAATAAGTAGATGTTACTCTTCATCTATTATGCTACTCAAGTGATTTTATTAATGTGATCTCCGGAGTCACCTTGTCCCACGGTGTGAAGATGACAGTGTGCGCACCGTGTGTGGCTCTTAGGCTAAAGTTTGCATAAATACTTATCATGAGTTATAATTTGAGTTGGATGTCTCCATGGAATTGTGGTGTTTGTTTACTCAGACTTTGAGGTGTGCTTTTGCAGCCCTACGCAATGAATTGGTGTTCGTTATCCAACCGGAGTGTGGTTCAGAGTAGCATTGTGAAGAGAAGATATTTATGTATTCAATTATGATGTCATTGTTAAGAGTGTCCACTAGTGAAAGTATGATCCCGAGGCCTTGTTTCTAAGCATGGAAACACCGTTTATAACAAGTTCTGCTACATGTTTGCTTGATGCCATTTTAATTTCAGATTGCAATTACCACTTATAATCATCCATATTACTTGTATTTCACTATCTCTTCGCCGAACTAGTGCACCTATACATCTGACAAGTGTATTAGGTGTGTTGGGTACACAAGAGACTTCTTGTATCTTAATTGCAGGGTTGCTTGAGAGGGATATCTTTGACCTCTACCTCCCTGATTTCGATAAACCTTGGGTGATTCACTTAAGGGAAACTTGTTGCTGTTCTACAAACCTCTGCTCTTGGAGGCCCAACACTGTCTCCAAGGATAGAAGCGTGCGTAGACATCACTCCCCTTGATAACAAGCAGCCACTCCAGTGCTCTCAAGTGCTACTAGGGATTCCTGAAGCACGTTGCTGAGCTACTTGGCGAGATTCGGGCGCATGTGAGCCAGGCCACACGTCTGGCAGGAGAAAGGGCCGCGAGGCAGGCGGTGACTCAGCTCGTGGCGGCCCTCCAGCAGTGTTTCCCGCACATTTCCTTGCTCGAAGAGATGGACAACGCTACCCTGGAAGCGGCATCTCTTTCGGGGGTCATCGACAAGGTGGAGGAGATCATGAAGCGCTTCTCCCGCGAGGATGATCCATGAGCCGTCATGTCTCCTGAAACACATGGAAAGCCAAAGACGTTTACCATGAACTGTGCTTTTGTATGGCCCATGGGCTTATCGAAACTAAAAGCTTTTGACCGTAATTATCCTTTTCTAAAGTCATGTTGTTTTTATTACACCCGTGGAGACTTGACGCTATCGGGAAGAACCTCTTCGACAGAGTTCTAACTAGTCGTGTGCCTCCAGATGTTCTGGAGCGCGGACACAGGGCGCGACCCTCCAAAAGATCCATCGCACCTGACCGCACGGACCTCAGCCCACAACCCCACTGCCCGAGGGAAACAGACAGTGGTGGTTGCGAAGGCGCTGCCCCAGGTTTGCGCCCGCATTCGTTTTAGCCAAGGCATAATGAAACAACATAATTTAGGCAAAGGCACTTAGCTCGATTCGCAGAATCCTTCGGCTATCTCGGTATTTAGTAGCGTCGCCGCCGCAGCGGGTCTTCTATATGCCGTATCTCAGACGCAAATCTATTCTGTCTGCTTGAATTCGCAAGACCAGAGCCTTGAACCGAGATAGCCCGCCGTGCGTCTGACCCGGAGTGCCCTCCTTGGGCACGTCTGGCTGGCCGGAGCCGGTCCGGAGGCCACCGTTGAGGTGATCCGGTTGACTGGCTGGCGTGATGGAAACGCCGGTCCGGAGACCTTCTTCTTGACTTTGCGACACTCGGAGGCAACCCGTAGGGTGATCCGGTTACTGACTGGCGTATTAGAGACACCGGTCCGGAGACCACTGACTTTTCCTTTCCCAATGCTAGGAGGTCACCAACGAGGTGACCCGGCTACTGACTGGCGTATTAGAGATGCCGGGCCGGAGACCATTAGACTGCTTTATCAACAGAGAAGATATCCACGAGAATGTCCATAGGCTTTGCTGGCGTACTGAAGACGCCGGTCCGGGGACCCCATTATATTTCCATTGGCCCAGATTGGAAAAAAACCTTTTGCTATTTCGGCTTTCTATTGATGCGATGGAGGTGCCGGTCCAGAAACTCCAACATTACTTGACATATATTCCTCAGAGTCGTCCATCTAGAAATCCAATACTTTTGGGGAGGAGCACTTGGTCCCACGTGGATAGTCACCACATGACCCGGGAGTTCCCATTGTCCATCGGGTGAGTCTCCTGGGGCAAAAGCCTGATCCCAAATAGATGATGTTGTAACATACCTGCACTTAAAATATGGCAAGGTACCTGTGTATAGTGCAAACCCCTGGATCGTTTCATTTGCACACACAGTTTAAGATGTAGTATCACAACAAAGTATCATTATTACATCGAATGATCCAGACTTGGTAAATTATTCATTACAACTTGCATAGCATATAGCTAGCTTGAAAGGGTAAAGCAGCGGAAAAATAATCTTCATGGAGTCCTCATCCTTTGCATGTGCCACAGGCGAAAACATGTTGGTTGCAGACTCGAAACCCTTAACGAAACTCACTCGTCGTCAGAACAATCTGCAACAAAATAAAATTTTGCAACAGAGTGGGTCAGATACCATTAAAAATGGATCTGGCAAGTGACACTATGTGGACACATAATGGAATAACTCTAGTAGCCTATATGCATATTTGGCTGGTGGAGTTCAAGGCTGTTTTGCATAAAAGCCAATTTTTCCTGTCTCTTTATAAACACTTTTCTTTTGTCAAAACAGGTATGGCATGAAAACCACCCTCATGTCTACCTTTATTCAACCTTCAATATTTTAACTTAAGAAATTGGAATGTCGGGAGCCTCCGTTGTCGTCCTTGATCAGCTGCTCAAATTGTCCGTAACCGGGGACACGGCTAAGTACTTAGATTTAACTCTCGAGAGGTTGTGCACTTTCACCACGAGACCCAACAAACCCAAACTATCCTCAAGCACTCAATTTGTGCTAAGGAAAAGGAGAGAGTTGAGACGAGACCATTGGGAAACAGTCCCCTGTTCCTCTGGCAGACCCATACAGACATTCATCCGCTAAGACCTGCCGGAATCAAGTTCCTATAACTTAGTCAAGGCAGAGCCATAATACCAAGTGGCTGCACTGGAAGCTTCTTCACTTAGACAAAACATTGGTCCCTTTAATACCCTGGGTGGCAACCACAAGTGACCATCCCTCAGAGGTCACCCCTAAGAGATGACACTCAACCTTTCCATCATCTTTTCATAACCAAGTCCACCCAGGTGATAAATTACTTAGTAGAATTAAGCTTTAAAGAAAGCACATTTGCATAGCATCAAATATTCTACCAAGTTATCAAAGGTTCTAGACATAACTAGTGTAAAGGTATGGTGGGTTGAGCATATAGCAATAATACTATCCAACACATGCATATAAAAAAAATACACTAAGTAATGCATATAAAAATACTTAGGAAATTTATGGGGGTGTGCCACTTGCCTTGGCAACAGGGGGTGTAGTAGTAGCAGTTGCAACCACCTTCGCATCTCTCCGAAATTTCTAACACATCAAACAAACCACAAATAAACATACAATCATAAATGCAACACTTAGAAAAATATGACATGCATGGAATGCAAAATGATACACAGAAATATGATGAGAAAGACATACAAAACAAATTAAGGAAAAGGTCATAAAATAACTTAATCCCCTTGGCTAAGGCAAGGTCAAGTTAAGCCAAATAAACATAATAAAATAACAACTTGAAGAGTTGTAAGGCTACTCCAAGTCTTCACAAGTTTGGTCTTCAATTAATCTTCAACTCCTTTGTAGCTTCATTGATCTTTTATGGTCTTCAATTAGCACTCAAGGAGCTTAGTCATAAACACAAAGGACTTGGTCTATGTCCAAAGTGAGACTAAATAGAAAGAAAACAGGAGATAGCAAGAAAGAAGTAGTTGGTCTTCCAAGAATCTTCTCCAGGTTTCCTTGTAGTTTTCTTCTTGGTGTGACTTCATTTAATTATGTAGACTTGATGGTTCTGAAGACTTGGTTTTTGTTGGCAGCGTCAAGGTTGGTCTTGATTGTAGAATATTCACCAAGAAGTTTAAGAGAAGAAGGAAGAAAAGAGAGGAAGGAAAGGAAGACTTGGAAAATGTTGCTGGTTGGTCTTCATGAACTTCGTCTTGATTTCTCTTCTTGGAGATTCTTCTGGAGTCTTGTTTTCGTGCTAAGTCCTTCTTTGTTTACCACTAATTTCTAACTTAGTGGTTTTTGACTAGGAGAGTCAAAAGAGCCAACATGCATCCTCAAATATTTCTAAGGAGGAAGTCATGTGAAAGTATAAAATAATACTAAGGACTTAATTATGCATGCCATGCTTATGTAAATTGCTCCTAGGAAATGCAAGTAATAAAGATGATCCAAAATAACTAAGGACCAAGGGTCAAACAATAAGTCACAAATAAATTATAAGTAAAAGTTAATCAACATAAGAGGGGCTAAAATTCTCTAAGGAAAAGTGTTGCCAAAACACTTGTCAAAAAATTTTCTAAGGAAGAAATAGTTTTATTTTGAGAGAGACACAATATTTCTAAGTACTTTAGGTGCTAAAGTCTCCAAAATATTACTAAGTTATTTTATAACTCGAAAATAAGAAGAAAATAATTTTTAATACATTTTATTAATTAACATAACACCTAAAAAGCATTTAAACAATATTTAATTACAACAACGTAGAAAAACACTTCTACAAAAATACTAGAATAATCCTACGGCCAGAACTTAATTAAGTAAAATCACAGCCAAGGAATTTAAACAAATATCAAATTTTAATTTAGAAAAATGTTCGAAAACATCAATTAAGCCACTTTTAAAATTAAACAAAATTAATTCGACCAAACCCTAGATTAAACATGCTAGAAAGTTTCTACACATCATAAGCTACCCAGATATTTTTTTTATAATTTTTGGATAAGTCAACAAAAATTAATGATCAATTTAATTCGCAGGGACCTATCTGTAACGTGCAGGGGCTTAAAAGTAAGGAAAACAGAAAGAATCTTCTGCGCTGGAGTCCTTGGCCACGTGGCGGCTTTTGATTGGCTGCCTCCTGTTGACTTGGACGCTGACTGGACGATGGCGTGGCGGCTCCTGATTCGGCCGTACCTATTCACTGATGGATCTAATCCTATCCGTCCAAAACAGATCTAACGGTCCTGGATCAAAAGCGAGCGGCGCGGCTGGCCGGAGTTACTCCGGTGGGCGATACACGCGGCGGCGCCATGGCCAGTGAGCACGCGCGCGACGGTACAGAGGGGTTAGGGATGCGCGGGTCGTACCACTGGGTGCAGGAGGTCTCGGCGAAGATGATGGTGTGGTCGCGGACAAACTTCGCGTCCTGGTTCGCCGGAGATTGCTTGCCGGAGTCGCAGAGGGCGGCTGGAGCTTCGGGTGTGGATGAGTTCGTCGATCTGGTGCACGAAAAAAAATACGAGACAAGGTCAGGGAGTTGCGCCAGGTTTCTAGGACTCGGAGAGGGCCAAAAAGGGGCGGCGCAAACCTGCGGTGTCACCGGAATTTGAGCTCCACGGCGGCGGCAATGTCGGATGGCGGTGGATCAATGCGCGCAGCCTGGAGGCGAATAGCTAGGGTTTTCTGGGGATTTTGAGAGAGGAGGCCGTGGGGTATATATGGAGGCTAAATCCACGAGAAAATCTCGTTTTAAACGGCAAGAAACGATCCGTGATAATCTAGGTTTTCGGGTAGAATTTCTTGGGCTGGAGGTTGAAGGTAGTGACGTCATCGCCTGCGTCATCCCGTGGGGCCCACCTGTCAGTTACAGAAGGAGAGAGGAGAGAGGGCCGATTGGGCTGTTGTTGGGCTGGCTATCTGTCGCCCGCGCGATAGGTAAGACACGGGCTCGGCCCAGTAGCTACGGTTTCTATTCTATTTTTTTTTTGTTCAAACTTTTCCTTTTTCAAAAAGGAAAAATTTAATAACTTTTAAAATAAAAGTTCAAATGGACTCAAACCAGTTTCTAAAATTTTGTGAAATCCAAGCCTTTCAAATGAAACTTTCAAAACCCCTTTTTTCCAAAACTTTTTATAAACATTTTTTTTTGAAATGTGTTTAAATGGATTTTGGACATAATAATGTCTTTTAAAACTATAGGGTTTTATAAATTCCTTTTAAACTTATATTTTAAACCAAAGCAAAATATGAGTAATATGATTCATATCACTCAATAAAATAATTTTGTATAAAACTCAAATAGTTTAAAAAGGGTTTGATAAATCAAAATGTATTCAAAACTCATTTTAGAAACCAAATAATTATTTTGTTTCAAAGGCAAAACTATATAACTTGAAAATAGAGAATAGGTAAGTAATAGAATAATTCTCAATACATCCAAACTATTTACAATCAAACACACTTTTTCAAATGGAAATCATTTTGATTTCCAAACTAGGTTTTTAATAAACAATATGGCACTTGATGTCAAAAATAAAATAGGTTTTAAAACAAAATCAAATGTGGCTTGAATAAAACTTAAATACCACAAGATAAACATTTTGCAAAAATATATTTCAACAAATACAACAATCACAATCAAACATTAAAAGAACAATATATAAAAGTCAAAGAAAATTGGAGCATAATTGCTCTACTAATATATTTTCTTAAATATGTTTTCAAGTGGAAATTTATTTCCCACTTTTGAAATAACCAAATGCAAACAAAGCTATATGATGATGAATGCATGCATGATTTTTCTTTTCAAAGCAAAATACATAATAGTTTTAAAAAGTTTTAAATTTTTCTGATTTTTCAACTTTTTGAGAAACTTGGGATGTTACATACTACCACCCTTAAAAGGAATCTCGTCCCGAGATTCGGGAAGGCTAGCAAAAGGTTATGACGAGGATGTCTGGGTGGCTACCACCCTTAAAAGAGATCCGCGTTGGTATTAAAATTCCAATGGCAAATATTACAACCTTATCACCATTACATTGACTCTGGTCCTACTTGGCTAAACTTCTCCTGAAGTTTCTCTGGGTGCCTTCATTCCTGGTTTTACATTGATATCTGATCCGCTTTTTATCTGGTGTGGTGAGCGTGACCGCTTTGTTGGCTTGATCAATCTGACCATCATATTTAGATATCCAATCCTTGCCTATGATTATATCAAAGCCTTGTAGGTCTAGCACAAACAACTCACTTGGGAAGTTATGTGTCTCAATTCCCAAGGTCATGTTTTGGCATACAGTGTTTGCTGGCATTTTTCCTTCTGTAGAGCTTACCCGGATGGGTCTCCTAAGTCCTCGATTGGGGATCTTATTTTTACTCACAAAGTCCTTTGATATGAAGGAATGTGTTGCTTCAATATCAAAAAGTACTAAGGCAGGATAAGAGTTGATCATCAATCCTTCGATAACTGGGTCTGGTTTCTTGAGAACTCTCTCTATATTTATAGAAAACACATGCCCCTTTCGAAACTGAATTGGCTTGGTCCCATTGCCAGTCTTCTTTTCTGGACAGCGGTGGGAGTAGTGTCCCATTTTCTTGCATTTGAAACACTCTACCCGACTGAGGTCCTTCTTATTAGGTTTTTGGTGAAGATTCTGACTACTGTTTACTCCCATAAGGTGCTCATCTTCGAGGTCATAAACTTCTTCAGTATAAGCGGGGCTATGGTGACCATGGTTGAGGTGGTGGTCATCCTCTTCATGCAAGCCGTGTTCATTAATATTACGACAATGGTGGTTATGGTCTTCATGGTGGTTGGACTCAAAACAAACATGTTCCTCATGTGAAGTGCTCCATTCCTGCTCTGATGCTGAGTGATGGTTTTCCAATTCCTGCTTCCTCTTCTTGCTTGCATGTTGCTTCATTCTGCCTTCCAGGGTTATAGCTTTGTCAATCAGTGACCGGTAGTCAGGGGCATGGGCAATTGTTAAATAAATGGCTAATTTACCATCCAGACCATTTAGAAATCTCTTCCTCCTTTTGTCATCTGTATCAACCTCATCCGGGGCATAACGCGCTAGGTTATTGAACTCATTCATGTATTCATCTATAGTTCGATCACCTTGTCGAAGGTCGAGGAATTCCTCCTTCTTTAGATTCATCAGTCCTGATGACATATGTGCAGCACGAAATCCTTCTTGGAACAAATCCCATGTCATCTCTTCAATGGGGTAAGTGATCTGGTAGCTGTCCCACCAGTTTGCTGCAGGTCCTTCCAGTAGATATGTTGTGAGTCTAACCTTCTCAGCATTCGTGCATCCAATTGTGACTAAATCCTTATTTACTGAACGTAGCCAATCATCAGCCAAAATAGGTTCAGCAGTACTTGAGAATTTCCTTGGTCTAAGCTTCAAGAATTTGGTCAGCATATCCACTTGAGATGGGGGTGGTGCTGGAATGTCCTTGGTGTCTTCTTGGTTTTGGTTCATTAACAAGCTCAACTGATTCTGTGCTTCTATTATTTGATTAGTCATTGTCTTCAAATCAATGTTGGGGCTTTGGCGAGGCATCTGTTTGAGTTTAGCATAGATGAGTAAAAGATAGATAGATGCTAGGGGAGAATCCTACCCAACACAGCAGAAAGCCAAACATCTTACAAACAACATCTAACCAACAAAACCACAAGATTCAAAACACAGAAAAACAATCTAGTATTGACATACCACCTAAGTTGGTATGTTCAATACCCTAACACGATGTCGTTGTTCTAATAAGGTGGTAGTTTCTAGTCTATCTCCATCTTGAGTGCTTCAAGTTCTTCTTCAGTTTTCTTCAAAATCTTCTAAGTGCTTGAACTCATAATCTGATTTCTTCCATGATCTTCCCTGTAGGTAGTGCTTCATGTTGAGTCGTAGCATTTCTTCATGAAGTATCAGACTTACTCTTGGTCATCACCAAAACATGTCTTCATGGATAAAGAAGTAGGTCATCTAGAATAAGATAAGAATTTTCTAGAAGGTTGATAGTAGATGAGAGTACTAGAAAGATAAAATGAAAAGTTTTGTTTTTAGTAACCTGAATAAAAATAGATTTTAATCCTATGGTCAAACCTATTTCTATCCATGTCTAGGGTCTCGAATCTACAGGCAACACAGTGCTCTGATACCATCTGTAACATACCTGCACTTAAAATATGGCAAGGTACCTGTGTATAGTGCAAACCCCTGGATCGTTTCATTTGCACACACAGTTTAAGATGTAGTATCACAACAAAGTATCATTATTACATCGAATGATCCAGACTTGGTAAATTATTCATTACAACTTGCATAGCATATAGCTAGCTTGAAAGGGTAAAGCAGCGGAAAAATAATCTTCATGGAGTCCTCATCCTTTGCATGTGCCACAGGCGAAAACATGTTGGTTGCAGACTCGAAACCCTTAACGAAACTCACTCGTCGTCAGAACAATCTGCAACAAAATAAAATTTTGCAACAGAGTGGGTCAGATACCATTAAAAATGGATCTGGCAAGTGACACTATGTGGACACATAATGGAATAACTCTAGTAGCCTATATGCATATTTGGCTGGTGGAGTTCAAGGCTGTTTTGCATAAAAGCCAATTTTTCCTGTCTCTTTATAAACACTTTTCTTTTGTCAAAACAGGTATGGCATGAAAACCACCCTCATGTCTACCTTTATTCAACCTTCAATATTTTAACTTAAGAAATTGGAATGTCGGGAGCCTCCGTTGTCGTCCTTGATCAGCTGCTCAAATTGTCCGTAACCGGGGACACGGCTAAGTACTTAGATTTAACTCTCGAGAGGTTGTGCACTTTCACCACGAGACCCAACAAACCCAAACTATCCTCAAGCACTCAATTTGTGCTAAGGAAA
Source organism: Poa pratensis (assembly GCA_947311845.1). Taxonomy (NCBI): domain Eukaryota; kingdom Viridiplantae; phylum Streptophyta; class Magnoliopsida; order Poales; family Poaceae; genus Poa; species Poa pratensis. The sequence goes on along the minus strand of CAMZMU010000052.1, from coordinate 84,640,856 downwards.
AGGAGAGAGTTGAGACGAGACCATTGGGAAACAGTCCCCTGTTCCTCTGGCAGACCCATACAGACATTCATCCGCTAAGACCTGCCGGAATCAAGTTCCTATAACTTAGTCAAGGCAGAGCCATAATACCAAGTGGCTGCACTGGAAGCTTCTTCACTTAGACAAAACATTGGTCCCTTTAATACCCTGGGTGGCAACCACAAGTGACCATCCCTCAGAGGTCACCCCTAAGAGATGACACTCAACCTTTCCATCATCTTTTCATAACCAAGTCCACCCAGGTGATAAATTACTTAGTAGAATTAAGCTTTAAAGAAAGCACATTTGCATAGCATCAAATATTCTACCAAGTTATCAAAGGTTCTAGACATAACTAGTGTAAAGGTATGGTGGGTTGAGCATATAGCAATAATACTATCCAACACATGCATATAAAAAAAATACACTAAGTAATGCATATAAAAATACTTAGGAAATTTATGGGGGTGTGCCACTTGCCTTGGCAACAGGGGGTGTAGTAGTAGCAGTTGCAACCACCTTCGCATCTCTCCGAAATTTCTAACACATCAAACAAACCACAAATAAACATACAATCATAAATGCAACACTTAGAAAAATATGACATGCATGGAATGCAAAATGATACACAGAAATATGATGAGAAAGACATACAAAACAAATTAAGGAAAAGGTCATAAAATAACTTAATCCCCTTGGCTAAGGCAAGGTCAAGTTAAGCCAAATAAACATAATAAAATAACAACTTGAAGAGTTGTAAGGCTACTCCAAGTCTTCACAAGTTTGGTCTTCAATTAATCTTCAACTCCTTTGTAGCTTCATTGATCTTTTATGGTCTTCAATTAGCACTCAAGGAGCTTAGTCATAAACACAAAGGACTTGGTCTATGTCCAAAGTGAGACTAAATAGAAAGAAAACAGGAGATAGCAAGAAAGAAGTAGTTGGTCTTCCAAGAATCTTCTCCAGGTTTCCTTGTAGTTTTCTTCTTGGTGTGACTTCATTTAATTATGTAGACTTGATGGTTCTGAAGACTTGGTTTTTGTTGGCAGCGTCAAGGTTGGTCTTGATTGTAGAATATTCACCAAGAAGTTTAAGAGAAGAAGGAAGAAAAGAGAGGAAGGAAAGGAAGACTTGGAAAATGTTGCTGGTTGGTCTTCATGAACTTCGTCTTGATTTCTCTTCTTGGAGATTCTTCTGGAGTCTTGTTTTCGTGCTAAGTCCTTCTTTGTTTACCACTAATTTCTAACTTAGTGGTTTTTGACTAGGAGAGTCAAAAGAGCCAACATGCATCCTCAAATATTTCTAAGGAGGAAGTCATGTGAAAGTATAAAATAATACTAAGGACTTAATTATGCATGCCATGCTTATGTAAATTGCTCCTAGGAAATGCAAGTAATAAAGATGATCCAAAATAACTAAGGACCAAGGGTCAAACAATAAGTCACAAATAAATTATAAGTAAAAGTTAATCAACATAAGAGGGGCTAAAATTCTCTAAGGAAAAGTGTTGCCAAAACACTTGTCAAAAAATTTTCTAAGGAAGAAATAGTTTTATTTTGAGAGAGACACAATATTTCTAAGTACTTTAGGTGCTAAAGTCTCCAAAATATTACTAAGTTATTTTATAACTCGAAAATAAGAAGAAAATAATTTTTAATACATTTTATTAATTAACATAACACCTAAAAAGCATTTAAACAATATTTAATTACAACAACGTAGAAAAACACTTCTACAAAAATACTAGAATAATCCTACGGCCAGAACTTAATTAAGTAAAATCACAGCCAAGGAATTTAAACAAATATCAAATTTTAATTTAGAAAAATGTTCGAAAACATCAATTAAGCCACTTTTAAAATTAAACAAAATTAATTCGACCAAACCCTAGATTAAACATGCTAGAAAGTTTCTACACATCATAAGCTACCCAGATATATTTTTTTTATAATTTTTGGATAAGTCAACAAAAATTAATGATCAATTTAATTCGCAGGGACCTATCTGTAACGTGCAGGGGCTTAAAAGTAAGGAAAACAGAAAGAATCTTCTGCGCTGGAGTCCTTGGCCACGTGGCGGCTTTTGATTGGCTGCCTCCTGTTGACTTGGACGCTGACTGGACGATGGCGTGGCGGCTCCTGATTCGGCCGTACCTATTCACTGATGGATCTAATCCTATCCGTCCAAAACAGATCTAACGGTCCTGGATCAAAAGCGAGCGGCGCGGCTGGCCGGAGTTACTCCGGTGGGCGATACACGCGGCGGCGCCATGGCCAGTGAGCACGCGCGCGACGGTACAGAGGGGTTAGGGATGCGCGGGTCGTACCACTGGGTGCAGGAGGTCTCGGCGAAGATGATGGTGTGGTCGCGGACAAACTTCGCGTCCTGGTTCGCCGGAGATTGCTTGCCGGAGTCGCAGAGGGCGGCTGGAGCTTCGGGTGTGGATGAGTTCGTCGATCTGGTGCACGAAAAAAAATACGAGACAAGGTCAGGGAGTTGCGCCAGGTTTCTAGGACTCGGAGAGGGCCAAAAAGGGGCGGCGCAAACCTGCGGTGTCACCGGAATTTGAGCTCCACGGCGGCGGCAATGTCGGATGGCGGTGGATCAATGCGCGCAGCCTGGAGGCGAATAGCTAGGGTTTTCTGGGGATTTTGAGAGAGGAGGCCGTGGGGTATATATGGAGGCTAAATCCACGAGAAAATCTCGTTTTAAACGGCAAGAAACGATCCGTGATAATCTAGGTTTTCGGGTAGAATTTCTTGGGCTGGAGGTTGAAGGTAGTGACGTCATCGCCTGCGTCATCCCGTGGGGCCCACCTGTCAGTTACAGAAGGAGAGAGGAGAGAGGGCCGATTGGGCTGTTGTTGGGCTGGCTATCTGTCGCCCGCGCGATAGGTAAGACACGGGCTCGGCCCAGTAGCTACGGTTTCTATTCTATTTTTTTTTTTGTTCAAACTTTTCCTTTTTCAAAAAGGAAAAATTTAATAACTTTTAAAATAAAAGTTCAAATGGACTCAAACCAGTTTCTAAAATTTTGTGAAATCCAAGCCTTTCAAATGAAACTTTCAAAACCCCTTTTTTCCAAAACTTTTTATAAACATTTTTTTTTGAAATGTGTTTAAATGGATTTTGGACATAATAATGTCTTTTAAAACTATAGGGTTTTATAAATTCCTTTTAAACTTATATTTTAAACCAAAGCAAAATATGAGTAATATGATTCATATCACTCAATAAAATAATTTTGTATAAAACTCAAATAGTTTAAAAAGGGTTTGATAAATCAAAATGTATTCAAAACTCATTTTAGAAACCAAATAATTATTTTGTTTCAAAGGCAAAACTATATAACTTGAAAATAGAGAATAGGTAAGTAATAGAATAATTCTCAATACATCCAAACTATTTACAATCAAACACACTTTTTCAAATGGAAATCATTTTGATTTCCAAACTAGGTTTTTAATAAACAATATGGCACTTGATGTCAAAAATAAAATAGGTTTTAAAACAAAATCAAATGTGGCTTGAATAAAACTTAAATACCACAAGATAAACATTTTGCAAAAATATATTTCAACAAATACAACAATCACAATCAAACATTAAAAGAACAATATATAAAAGTCAAAGAAAATTGGAGCATAATTGCTCTACTAATATATTTTCTTAAATATGTTTTCAAGTGGAAATTTATTTCCCACTTTTGAAATAACCAAATGCAAACAAAGCTATATGATGATGAATGCATGCATGATTTTTCTTTTCAAAGCAAAATACATAATAGTTTTAAAAAGTTTTAAATTTTTCTGATTTTTCAACTTTTTGAGAAACTTGGGATGTTACAGATGTATTCTGCGTGGGTTGCAGGGCACTGTTGAGTGGTCTTCAGGAGGATCATCTGTCTGTGTAGAAATGCTGGAGAACGTCTGGAAAGATCTTCCCCTTTGAGGCACCCCCTTTTGAGGCTCCCGGGTGCCAAAGCCAACTTTCTTCGATGGGTTAAGTGGGCAATCCCGGCTGATATGCCCAGGCTCTCCGCAAGTGTAGCAATCCCCCTTCTTCTGCCTCAGCTGGATGCGGTTGTTGAACTGTCGGCAATCCTCCAGACTATGCCTATCAGACCTTTGGTACACGCACCAGACCCCCTGGCTTCCCATCTTTTCCTGGGGGGACGCTGATTTCCTGTGGTGTGTAGGCATCAAGATCATCCGACGGGAGTTTCTCTTCCTTGCCATGGTCGAGGTTATTCACCTCTGGAAGCGGCTCTAGGGTCTGTACGTCTGAACGAGGCCCTTCCTCGTCCCCATGCGTCCATGGGGGAGGATTGATCTTGGCGTCCGGGGTACTTTCCTCGGGTCTTCCCTTGCTGACCAAAGGGCTGACGTAAGCAGCTGGCGGGACGAACTGGATCCCGTAAGTTCGGCCTTCCGTTGGTGGGGGTGGAGATTCTTCAAGAACGAAACCAAGTCCAGGATACCGCAGGAACTCCATCGCAGCGTTCCCTTTCCTCTTCCGAGTCATGCTCACTAACAGACGAGGAGCTTGAAGTAGTCCTTGTACCCGATGAAGAACTCGAAGCAGACGGCACTTCCGATGATGAAGAGCTCGACGCAGATCTTGAAGAAGAAGAAGAGGAAGAAGAGCTCGCCGCAGATCTTGAAAAAGAAGAACTCATCGTGGCGTGGGATGCTGATGAATCCAGCGCTTGCGCCCCCTACCTGGCGCGCCAGATGTCGTGTCTCGAAGGACGGACACCGGGGATGATAGGCACCCCTTTGTAGATTCGGTAGGGGCACGAAGGAGGCTGGAAACGTCTCTCATGGAGGGGTCTCCGACGAGCTCTCACTCTCTCTCTCGATCTCGACGTGTATGGAAAGCAAGAAAAGGACACAACGATCTACCCAGGTTCAGGCCACCCGAAGGCTAACAGTCCTACTCCTGCATGTCTGGATAGATGGTGGCAACATGGTGTGGCTACAAAGGTGGCTCCGGCGAGGTACCCGGCAAGGGTTTTGGCTATAGGAAGAAGAAGGACAGATCCTGGCCTGGAGGAGATCACCTTCCCTTTCTTCCCTGCCCTAGCCTAGCTCTGTGATGATCTTGCTCTGCTGGCTTCCGTAGGTGTCTTCTACCTTGGATTCGTCATCCTCCTCGCCATGCCTTGGCCATCCTTTTATAGACAAGGGGATACCACAGAGGTCATGCGAGGAGCGTGAGGGGGTCTTGGCGGGAAGAGTCCCCTCTCCGTGGTGGAGGTGGAGACGTGGCCTCCCCTCCTCCAAGTATCCTTCGCCGGTTTGGTGAGATCCCCGCCCTTTGGGGGAAAGAGACGTGGGTAAAGGCTGGCACACCGTAGGTGGTGTCCCCTGCCCGCGCCTTGCTACCCAAGTCTTATGGGTCCTTCTACCATCTTCTAGAGGGTGGTGGAAACCCTAGCTTCGGCTTGTACGGCCTGGTACCCGAGAGGGAGTCCGACGCTGCCGGGGTCTCGGGCTCTCGGGGTCCTCTTCTGCTTCCGGGGTGCGGGGGACCCGGGGGTCCTTCGCACCCGGTAGTCTTGGCTGGCGAGCTCGGTGCCCGCCAGGTCTTGCGTCGCGTCTTGGCCTTGTCCATCTTCATGCTGGGCCCACAGGTGGTGGACCCACTTTGGCAGCACTAGGGGAACCCCGTGTTCCACTGCTGTGACACAAGCTACTCCTCCTCAAGTCAAGATTCCAACTAAGAAGAAAGGAGGAAGCAAATGTTGCTACATATGCCGTGAGAAGGGTCACTTTGCTTCTTCATGCACTAATGGTATCTTATCCAACCCCATTATAGTTGATGATGTTTATTCTCTTCGGAAGGATAAGGTTGGCAATGTGTTTGCCAAATATGTTTGTACTCAAAGTGGTGTCAAGAAAAAAAACATTTGGGTTGACAAACCTATTGTGACTAACCTCTTGGGACCCAACTTGGTCGGGGACCAACAAGGTAAAACTTGATCAATAGGTGTTGTTGGAGGACATTGGAGACTTGGATCATGAAGAATTAAGGGATCTTCATCAATTATATTCTCTCAAGCCAAGTCATTCGGGTTACATTGTTCTATCTCTTATCCAATGTTCCTCCTTGCGGTAACTTGTGCTTATACCATATATTCATTGAAAGTTGTTTGCACCCTTGCATGTGTTAGGTTTTGTACCTTGCTAGTGTTTGTATGTGTTGTGCTCTATACTTACTTATCTTGACAAATCAATTATTTGTATTTTGGTTTGCACACCATTTACTTGTTTTTTAGCCTTATTGCTTTTATATAATATCTTATCTTGTTGGCTCTTTTTGAGAGATTAATGGACTATCCATTTTTGGAGAGTGATATGCTTCGTGCACTTCACAATCCTAAAAAATGTGTGAACATTAGGAATACCACTTAGTGTTGATATTTCAATATTATCTATTCTCTATGTGGTATTTAATTCTCATGAGAAATTGAAATTCTATAATGTCCATTAATTTCTTGAGTTGGTTTTGTTTGCCTCTTGTTTTCAAATAAATGGATTATCACATTATGGGGGAGTAATAAGCTATGTGCATATTACAAGCCTAGAAAATGTGAACATGTGAGGTTTTGCCACCTAGAATTGATATTGTTAATTATCTTGTTCCTATGTGGCATGTTTCTCAAACAAGTTTCATATTTGCTTAAATGCCTTTTATCTCTCATCTTTTGGACCTTGTGTGTTAGAAAGTTTCTTGGTGCTTTGCATGGTCGTTGATCAAATTGAAGCCATCAAGAATCTCTATCTAAGCATTGCTCAATTCCAATCTTTTGTATATGCTTTATTTGTTGTGAAGATTGGTCTTGTTTATCATTCCTATATACCATCGAGAAATATCTCCATACTCCTTGTTCATAACAAGTGATACTCACAATTATGGTGGAATTTGTAGACCGTCTTCAATTTTGGCTATTGCTTTGAATTGCCTTATTTTGTTGCCAAATCTTGTTTTATCAAACTCTTTTTGTCTTATTTGTATCTATTGCTCTTCTTGAGGACTAGTGTTTCTATAATATATATGGTGTGTGATGATCCCATTGGTGTGCGTTTGTATTCAAATGCAAGAACATAAATAATGCACACATATTGGGGAAGCTATCCTATATGCTTTTGAACACTATTTGTCTTTAATTGGTTTTTGATCCCGATGATATGTCGCTTTGAAGACAAGCACTTTTCGTCTTGGTACTTTGTGCCATCATGAAAAATATAGAGGGTCAAGTTATTCATTGAATATATTTTCATTTGGTATCTTTTCTTTTTGGTATCTTCAATCATGTGTTGATTTGGATCTTTGATATAATTTGCACAATTTCTATTCGTGTCACACTATTGTGTGCTCTCTTGATTTAAGTGGTTTTTATCCAAATTGTATCTCTTTTGGTTCTTGAAAGTCTTATGCATGCATATTTACTATATGTATATCTTTGGCATGCTTACTTTCGTTGATCCAATATATAGGATAAACTCTGTCAAATCCTAAATGGCTAAGATGTGCATGAAATTCAATTTCACATTAATATGCACATATTTCTGTGGAGTTTGTCCTATGTATTGTAGTTGCTCTAACTACTTTGGACCCAATAATTTTAGGTACCATGTTGTACTTGAATTTGTTTTAGGTACATTGGAGATGCATTGCAAGCTTGTCTCATTTACAAGGAAGGTGGTGTCACCATGTGTTCATTGGAGCCAAGTTTGGATGAGGGTTAACTCTCTTATTTTCTACATCACTGATACGTCTCCAACGTATCTATAATTTCTGATGTTACATGCTTATATTATGCCAATTGCTACATGTTTTATATAAACTCTATATCATTTTTATGCATTTTCTGGGACTAACCTATTAACAAGATGCCACAGTTCCAGTTCCTATTTTCTGCTATTTTTGGTTTCAGAAAAGTTGTTCTGGAAATATTCTCGGAATTAGACAAAACAAAAGCCAAAGTCCATATTTTTCTGTCACGTACACGAAGTCCGAAGGAGAGACGAAGGGGGGCTGTGGGCCGCCCTCACCACATGGCGGCGCGGCCCCACCTTCTGCCACGCCGTGACGTGGTGAGGGGCCCACAGGCCTCCACCGACGCCGCCCCTTCGGCTATATATTCATCTATTCGGGAAAACCCTAAATACCCGAGTCATATTCCACGAAAAGTTCCAGAGCCGCCGTCAACCCTAACTCGGGAGGGTTCTGAAGCTTTTCCTGGCACCCTGCCGGAGAGGGGAATCATCACCGGAGGGCTCTACATCGCCATGCCTGCCTCCGAAGTGATGTGTGAGTAGTTCACCTTTGGACTATGGGTCCATAGCAGTAGCTAGATGGCTGTCTTCTCCTCTTGTGCCATCATGTTTAGATCTTGTGGCCTACCTATCATGATCAAGATCATCTTATTGTAATGCTACATGTTGTGTTCGCTAGGATCCGATGAGTATTGATACTATGTCAAGTTGAATACTGAATATTATGTCTATGTCTTTTATGATCTTGCATGCTCTTCGTTACTTGTTGAAACTCTGGCCAAGTGAATGCTTATGACTCCAAGAGGGTGTATTTCTGCTAGATAGGGGGTTCAGTCTCCATTGAATCTGGGGGAGTGACAGCAACCCCTAAGGTTCTGGATGTGTTGTTGCCACTAGGGGTAACCTAATGATGCTTTGTCTAAGGATGAATGTGTTGTTTACATTATGCACTTTACTTAATGCAATTGTCTGTTGCTTGCAACTTAATACCGGAAGGGGTACGGATGTTAACCTGAAGGTGGACTTTTTAGGCACAGATCCATGCTGGATAGTGGTATGTGTACTTTTTCGTAATGCCCAAATGAATCTCATAGTAGACACCACAACTTGCACATGCATGTTATGCACTTATCAATATTGTCAATTGTCCAGCTGTAATTTATTTACCCAGCATGTTACGTATTTATTATGGAGAGACACCACTAGTGAACTGTGGACCCTGGTCCATTCTTTTACATCTGAAATACAACCTACTGCAATCATTGTTCTTTTTCATTCTCTGCAAACAAACATCATTTTCCACACTATACGCCTAATCCTTTGTTTTCGGGAAGCCGGTGAGATTGACAACCTCACTGTTAAGTTGGGGCAAAGTAGTTTGATTGTGTTGTGCAGGTTCCACGTTGGCACCGGAATCCCTGGAGTTGCGCCGCACTACACTCCTACACCAACAACCTTCAGAAGTGACTTCGATCTCCTACTGGTCCGATTAAACCTTGGTTTCTTACTGAGGGAAAACTTGTTGCTGCACTCATCATACCTTCCTCTTGGGGTTCCCAACGAACGTGTGTCTTTCACGTCATCAAGCACTTTTTCTGGCGCCGTTGCCGGGGAGATCAAGCCTTCTGTTAGGGGAGTCTCTCACTTCCAATCTCTTTACTTTGTTATTGTCTTGCTTAGTTTATTTTTATTTTTTCTTGTTTGCTCTCTTTATCAAAAATACAAAAAAATTAGTTACTTGTTTTATTTTTGTTATTTCGGCCTAGTCTTGTTTTTGCTAAAATGAATACTCCTGAAGTTGAAGTTCGTTCGTTTAGGCAACAGGGGGGAGAAAGTTTGAAAGATGTCTGGTATAGGATAAGTGATGCTCATCATAGATGTACTAAAAAATATTCTACCTTGATCCTTCTTAGGAAATTTTATGTTGGTGTCACTAGTTGGTATAGGTATGTCCTGGACACTCTTACAGGGGGTAATTTCCTGGGAACTCCTGCCTTGGAAGCTTGCAATTTAATTGAAAGTTTGGTAGGGATACCACCTATTAAAGATATTAAAACTAAGATCACTTTGGAAGATGTTATAAAGAAGTTGGATGCTATGGAGAAAAACTTGCCAAATTTTCTTGAAAATGTTAGTAAGGCTAATGAATCAATAGTAAGCATCAATGAAAGAATTGATGTTTTGGAGGCTAGTAGTACTCATGATACTCAAAATCATAGAATTGGTGAGTTAGAGGAGGCTATGGAAACGTTAAGTTCGACTTTTTCTTCTCTTAAAACTAAGAGGGAGAAGGCCTTTGTGGGTAAAGAGCAAAAGTTCATTTATGTTCCCAAGATGCCTAAGCCAAAGCTTCCTAGTGCACTTAAAATTGATAAACCTTTAGTACAATTAATGGTGACTTACACATTGGAACATCTTCGGGGATACCTAAAGTACCTATTGTGACAAGTTGTGTTTTAGATGAAGCCTTTGATCATTTGGATGCTTCTTCACTTGGAAACACTTGATTTTCACTTTCTGCGCCTTGCTAAAAGGCGTTAAAGAAAAGAGCTTATGGGAGACAACCCATGTTTTTATTGCTGCAATTTTTCTTTTTCTTTGATTCAAGGAGCTTGTGTACTTCTGTAAAAACTTCTTTGTATCTTTATTTTATTGCATTGTTGTGCCAAGTAAAGCCTTTAATAGAAAGTTGATGCTAGATTTGAATTTCTGCGCAGAGACGGATTTTTGCTGTCCACCGTTTTGAGCTGTATGCACTCCACAAAAATCTAAAACTTCTGAAAAAATTCAGGCGTGATCCTCATATATGTACGCAACTTTCATTAATTTGGACTTGTCGCTTCTGAGCAACTTAAGTGCCTCGAACAAATTCGTCTTTCTAGACTGTTTTGTTTTTGACAGATTCTGCCTTTTGATTTGCATTCTCTCGTTTACTGTGTTTGAGTGGATTTCTTTGCTCCACAAAATATCAGTGGCTGTAGCTAATGTCCAGAATTGTTGGAGATGATTGTGTCATCACAGAACATGTGAATTTTTGATTATGCACTAACCCTCTAATGAGAATTATTCTAAGTTTGGTGTGAAGAAAGTTTTCAAGGATCAAGAGAGAAGAATGATATGATATGATCAAGAAGAGTGAAAAGCCTAAGCTTGGGGATGCACCGTAGTGCATCCAAGCATATTTCAAGAAGACTCAAGCGTCTAAGCTTGGGGATGCTGATGTGGGTTGGTCCCGATTTTCACGGATTTGAGCGGAGGGAACGACGAACACGAAGAACACACGAAGAACGAAGAACACAAAAGAGGGGAAATCAACACACAAGGGTAAATAGCAAGTAGTAACCAGGCAAGACTCGATTGGTAACAAATTCCCGTGGGCAGCCCCCAATCCTCCTCTCCCAAGCACACCTTACTCTTAGTATTGTTTGTCCAATTGGTCAATCCAACCAATCCAATCTAGCCACTCACAGAGGGAAGATTAGCAAGTAATCGCAACTACAAGCGGAGCCTTGGTATCCACGCAGGGATCTTCTCCACAAAGGAAGGCCTTGGTTCATCTCCACCGGTGGAGGCCTTGATTCATCTCCATAGGAGGAAAGAGACACTTTGAGAAGAAGGAGCAAGGCTCTACTTTAGTTCTCAAATCATAGTCTAACCCTAGATCTAGATGGAGGGGTCCTATTTATAGTCTAGGCCCAAAGGGGACGAAATACATGGGTCAACACCCAGATCTGCTCGCAGGCACGCGCCAGGCCGGTAGTACCGGACAGAAGTGGCCGGTAGTACCGGGCATGCGAATGCCCGGTAGTACCAGAACTAATTCCGGTAGTACCGCTTAGGATTGCTCCGATTCCAGTACCATCTGGCTTCTGGCCCGGTAGTACCGACCGGCACTTCTTCAGGAATTCCAGCTTCTTTTCCACGCTCTTCTTCTTGGCCATCTTCTTGGGTCTTCTCTTGGTCATCTTTTTCACTCCATTGAGGGTGATCATTAAGGTGGTTCCTGAGTATGCACAAAGTATCCGAATGAAGTAGCAAACCATTCAAAGGAGTGTCGAGATCACACATAGATAGGAGAGAATTCACCTTATCATGGAGGCTTTGACTCTTGCTCTTGTCATTGGGCCACTTGTTGTAGGAGACGTAGGTCGGGCTACATCATCTCCCCCCCTTGGAAAAGAGTCGTCCTCGACTCTTGGTCATCCTCATCGCTTGATGTTCCAAGGTATGGCGATAGGTCGGCGACGTTGAAGGTGTCATGGACCAAGTGTTTGGAGTTGGAGATGTCGATCTTGTAGGCATTGTCGTTGATGCGCTTGATAACCTTGAAAGGTCCATCTCCACGAGGGTGAAGCTTGGACTTCCTTGCATCCGGAAAGCGATCTTTGCGAAGGTGTAGCCAAACAAGGTCTCCTTCTTCAAATATCATGGCGCGCTTGTGTTTGTTCATCTTCGTAGCATGGTCTTTGTTGTGCTTCTCGAGTGTAGTTCTTGTTTCCTCATGGAGCTTCTTCATGTAAGCGGCTCGCTTGTCGAAGTCCATGTTAACTTGCTCACGGAGTGGAAGTGGTAGCATGTCGAGCGCGGTGTAGGGGTTGGCCATAGACGACCTCGAAGGGTGTTCTCTTTGTTGCGCGGTAAGTGCTCGATTGTAGGCGAACTCGGCGTGTGGGATGCACTCTTCCCAATTCTTCAAGTTAGGCTTGATCAACACACGAAGGAGTGTAGATAGGCTTCGGTTCACCACTTCGGTTTGGCCATCGGTTTGAGGGTGGTATGCGGTGGAGAATAGTTGCTTGATTCCCATCTTGGCCATCAAAGTCTTCCAAAAATAGCTCACGAACTTGGTGTCACGATCCGACACAATGGTCTTTGGCACGCCATGAAGACGGACGATTTCCCTGAAAAACAAAGTAGCAATGTGTGAAGCATCGTCGCTCTTGTTGCAAGGTATAAAGTGTGCCATTTTAGAGAAGCGATCAATGACGACAAAGATGGAATCCTTGTTTGTTTTAGTGCGTGGGAGTCCTAAGACAAAATCCATAGCTATATCGGACCATGGGTGATGTGGAATAGGCAATGGTGTATATAACCATGAGAGTTTAGAGTAGACTTAGCTTTGAGACATGTAGAACATCGTCGAACTAGGCGTTCCACATCACGCTTCATTCTTGGCCAATAGTAGTTGGTGGCGAGCATGGCGTAGGTCTTGTCCGGCCAAAGTGACCCATGAGTGTTCCTCCATGAGATTCCTTCAAAAGGACCAAACGAAGCGAAGACTCGGGTATACATAGTTTGTTAGCCTTAAACAAGAAACCTTTGTGCAAATAGAAATCACCAATTCCTTTGTGCTCCGAACATTGAGCGAAAATGTCTCCAAAGAAAGCATCGGTAGCATACAACTCTTTAATCTCATCCAAACCCAAGACACTAATGTCAAGACGTGTAAGTAGGTTGGCCTTGCGGGATAGAGCATCCGCGACCACATTGTCTTTACCTTTCTTGTATTTGATTACAAAGTGAAAGACTCAATGAACTCAACCCACTTAGCATGTCTTTTGTTCAAATTTGTTTGACTTTTCAAATATTTCAAGGATTCATGGTCGGAATGAATGACAAATTCCTTAGGACGAAGGTAATGTTGCCACACATCCAAAACACGAACCAAAGCAAATAACTCTTTGTCATAAATGGGGTAATTCAAGCGAGCTCCATCTAGTTTCTCACTATGGTATGCGATGGGTCTACCATTTTGCATAAGCACTCCACCAATGCCCAATCCACTTGCATCGCATTCAATCTCAAATGTCTTAGAGAAATCCGGAAGGGCAAGGAGTGGTGCTTCGGTTAATAACCGTTTGAGCTCATTGAAAGCAAAATCATGTGCATTGCCCCAAATGAAAGGTACATTCTTCTTTGTAAGTTCATGGAGGGGGCAAGCAATTGTGGAAAAATCCTTGATGAAACGGCGGTAAAATCCGGCAAAACCAAGAAAACGTCTCAACTCCTCAAGTGACATCGGAAAAGGCCAAGTCCGAATTGCTTGTATCTTTGCTTCATCGACTTCGACTCCATCCGAAGAAACAACAAAACCCAAGAAAACAAGTTTGTTGGTGGCAAAAGTGCACTTAGAAAGATTTGCATAAAGCTTTTCATTGCGAAGAACCAACAAAACTTGAGCAACATGAGAAGTGTGCTCTTCCAAAGATTTGCTATAGATAAGGATGTCGTCAAAGTATACCACAACAAATTTCCAATGAAAGGACGCAAAACATGATTCATGAGACGCATAAAAGTAGAAGGTGCATTGGAAAGACCAAATGGCATGACGAGCCACTCATAAAGACCAAGCTTAGTTTTAAATGCGGTCTTCCATTCATCACCTTCACACATGCTTATTTGGTGATATCCACTTTTAAGATCAATTTTGGAGAATATAGCGGAACCACAAAGCTCATCAAGCATATCATCAAGTCGAGGGATAGGATGGCGATACCGAACGGTTATGGCGTTGATGGGGCGACAATCCATGCAAAGGCGAAGAGTGTTGTCGTGCTTGGGTACCAAGATGACGGGCACGGCACGGACTCAAGCTCTCGCGGATATGTCCCATGGCAAGAAGTTCTTGTATTTGCCGCTCGATCTCCTTTGTCTTCGGGGTTGGTGCGGTAAGGAGCGCGGTTTGGTAGCGGTGCGCCGGGAACAAGGTCGATGCGGTGCTCGATTCCGCGTAGAGGAGGTAGTCCCGGTGGCACTTCTTGAGGGAAGACATCTTCAAAGTCCTTCAAAAGAGACAACAAAGAAGGAGGAAGGTTTGTGAAAGTGTTAGTCATAGAAACTTCACCCTTGCATATGAGCACATAGTGGAGGGTGGATGGGTTTCTCTCAACTCCCTATCACTCTTTTGTGGCAAATAGTGTAAGTTTTGTGGGAACTCTCTTTGAAGTGTCACACTCATTTGGCTTGTGGCTCTCACTCACTTTATGGTGGGTCTCTCGCTCACCACTCATCTCACTAGACGAACGATCTTGTTGTGCCCTTGCAATAGTCTTGGCGTTGTCGGCGATGACTTGACTTGGTGTCATGGGACGAAGGTCTTGTCGTTGTTCTTGAAGCTATAGTAGTTTGTCCTTCCATCATGCATAGCACCCTTGTCAAATTGCCATGGACGCCCAAGGAGTAAGTGACAAACGTTCATAGGCACAACATCACAATCAACCGTATCTTCATAGGCTCCAATCTTGAAGGACACTTGCACCATGTGTTGAATCTTGACGGCTCCGGTATCACTCAACCATTGCACATGGTAAGGATGTGGGTGCTTCTTGAACTTCAAGTTGAGCTTATCACAAAGTTCTTTGCTCGCTAGGTTGTGGCAACTTCCACCATCTATGATGACCTTGATGGACTTTCCATTGATTCCCGCTCTGTGTGAAACAAGTTGCATCTTTGGTCTTCTTCCACTTGAACATTGGTGGTTAGAGCTCTTGCCACAACCAAGGAAGGGTTGTTGTCGCCATCACAATATATCTCACTTTCTTCTTCTTGAGCACTTTGCATTGTGGCGACCTTGTTCAAAGCATTGTACTCATCTTCACTCATAGATTCATACTCTCCCATGTCATTGATGATCATGACCTTCTTGTTGGTGCACTCAAAAGATTTGTGCCCTTGTCCGCCGCACTTGTAGCATTGCAAAGTCTTGTGCCGGACGAAGATCCTTGAGGCGCCTTGGTAGGGGAGGTACTTTCTTGAAAGGTTGAGGCGCTTGAGGTGTCGATGTAGAGACTCTTGGAGGACCTCGAGTGTTCGCTTGAGGAAGAGCTTGTGAAGGTGTAGGAGTTGACGAAGAAGGCTTGTTGGCGTAGAATGCCTTTGTCTTGAGGTATTTGAGCTCTTCAAGCACGTGGCGCTCGGCCTTGGAAGCTTGATGTACTAGCTCTACCAAAGAGGCATATGGTTGGAACTCCACGATCTTCTTGATTGGATAGTTGAGGCCATTCATGAAACGAGCCATGGATTGCTCTTCGTACTCGTTGACATTGGCTCTCATCATGGAGATTTCCATTCCTTGTAGTACTCGTCAACCGACTTCAAACCTTGCTTCAACTCTTGCAACTTCTTGTATAAGTCTCTAGTGTAATGGCTTGGCACGAAGCGCTTGTACATTGTTTCTTTCATTTCAACCCAAGTGTCAATTGGTTGTTGGTGGTTAGCGACGCGAGCATCTTGTAGTTGTTCCCACCACAAGAGGGCATACTCTTCAAACTCCATCGAGGCTAAGGCAACCTTCTTGTTGTCGGAGAAGCGTTGCACACGGAAGATCTTGTCAACCTTGAGTACCCATGAGAAGTAAGCTTCCGGATCACTTGTGCCGTAGAACTTGGGTATGTCAAAGCGGACGTTGGTCAAGTCATCATAGTCGTCACGATGGCCACCACGTGGGAATGCACGTCCACGTCTCCTTCGTTGAGTCCATCACCATTGTGTTGGCTTGACTCGTTATCACTTGACTCGGAACGTTGGTGTTGTGACGATCATGGAAGCTCTTGACGAGGCGAGGCATGTTGAGGAGGTAGCTCTTGTTGAGGAACGGGTTGTTCGACATTGTTCGCATTGTCATGATTTGATGACGTGGCCTTGGAGGATGACGGGGTGACGTCCTTGTTCACCAAAGTCATTCGCACCCGGAACGCCATTGTCATTAGCCAATGGGTCATGACGATCACGTTGGCGGTGGTGGTGATGGTATGCGTTCGACGTCATCATTTTGGTGAGGTTGTTCTTGATGCGCATTGGCATTGTTCGCGTGAAGATCATGTGGTTGTTCAACGTAGGAGGAGGTCGTTCATGGGCGTCGCGCCTTGGATCATGTTGACGTTCTTGTCGAGGTTCATGACGTCCATGACGTGCTTGTGTCGACCTTGAGGTGCTTCTTGTACGGCTTGAGTGTGAAGAAGCTCGTTGTCGCGCAAGGTTGTTGATAGCTTCGGTCAACCGCTCCATATTTGCTTCTTAGCATCATGCGGTCGTTGAAGGTGTTGTCTTGATTTTGAAGACGGCGCTCGTAGCGTCCTAGGTTATCACGAAGAAGTGTCGCATGCCAACAAGCTCCGATTGTGTGACATAGCCATGATCACCGCGAACTCCACCATGGATTTCCTCATCCGAGCTTGAGCTTCCGTTTGTACTTCCCCTAAACATTTTCTCAAGACAAGTGAGATGTGGTAAGGAAAAACCAAGACAAACTATATCCCAAGTATAATGTGGCTTGAGAGGAGAGTATCCGGTTCTAACACCCAACACACACACTTATGAGGATAGGAAGGTATGAAGTGGCAAACGAAACAAGCAAACCCGCGACAAGTATATTGTCAAAGGTAGAGAAAATCCACAATGATCAAATTACCAAAGAAACTCCAACCACAAATGATGAAGAAACACACACAAAAGCGAATGATGGGGTTGGGCGACCAAAGGGCGAGCACTCGAAGATAGACAACCTAACGAAGACTACGTGCTCAAATGTCACCCAACACAAGAAGGACGCTAGCTCAATTGCTTTTTGTGGGCAACGGATTTGCACAAGAGTTAACACTCACACTCACTTTGGCGGTTTAGCTTTGTCGCAACCTACAAGAGATGATACTTGGCACCACTTGATTCTTTTCTTTTCTCTTTTTTTTTGATTTTTGCTTTTTGACGATGATTCCTTCTCTTTTGCTAGTGCCAAGCTCTCTAACGATACACACTCGCCAATACTTGAAGACAAACACTCAACACGTGCAATGCCTCGCAATATCACCGAGCTAGTCCAATAGGTCAAGTTGCGCGAAAGGAAGAAGGGCTCACAACGGATTATGATGGTGGGGGAATGTCGAGTCCTTGGTGGCGTCGTCGCTTGGCGTTGATGATGCGTTGCTGCGGAAGCTTGTCGTTGTAGACGTAGGGCACACCAAGAAAGGACTCAAACCAAAGAGGAAATGCCAAAACGAACCGAGGAAAAAGAAAAATTTGCTCTGAAAATCCTGCCCGGCGGTAGTACCGCTCGTTTTGCCCCGGTAGTACCGGACGGTCGCGGCTCCGGTAGTACCGATGGTATGGCCGGAAGTACCGGTCGACACGAAATCTGGAGTTGTTCTTCGCGATTTGGGCGGAAATTGAGCTCGAAAAATCCTCAAATTCGTGGGAAATTGGCAAAATTAAGGCTAGGGAACGCAAACAAGGGTGGAGGGGGTCCTAAAGCAATAGATCCATGGACAAAAACTACCAAAAACGCAACGAATCGACAGATCGGCTCGAATCAAGACAAGGCTATTTTTGGTGGAAATTTTCGAATTTCTCAAAAACGAAGAAAAATTTGGTGGATTTTGGTGGAAAACAAATCAAATCCATGTCAACCATGCTCTGATACCATATGATGTGGGTTGGTCCCGATTTTAACGGATTTGAGTGGAGGGAACGACGAACACGAAGAACACACGAAGAACGAAGAACACAAAGAGGGGAAATCAACACACAAGGGTAAATAGCAAGTAGTAACCTGGCAAGACTCGATTGGTAACAAATCCCCATGGGCAGCCCCCAATCCTCCTCTCCCAAGCACACCTTACTCTTAGGATTGTTTGTCCAATTGGTCAATCCAACCAATCCAATCTAGCCACTCACAGAGGGAAGATTAGCAAGTAATCGCAACTACAAGCGGAGCCTTGGTATCCACGCAGGGATCTTCTCCACAAAGGGAGGCCTTGGTTCATCTCCACGGTGGAGGCCTTGATTCATCTCCATAGGAGGAAAGAGACACTTTGAGAAGAAGAAGCAAGGCTCTACTTTAGTTCTCAAATCATAGTCTAACCCTAGATCTAGATGGAGGGGTCCTATTTATAGTCTAGGCCCAAAGGGGACGAAATACATGGGTCAACACCCAGATCTGCTCGCAGGCACGCACCAGGCTGGTAGTACCGGAGAGAAGTGGCCGGTAGTACCGGGCATGCGAATGCCCGGTAGTACCGGAACTAATTCCAGTAGTACCGCTTAGGATTGCTCCGATTCCAATACCATCTGGCTTCTCGGCGGCAGTACCGGCCTCTCTAGCCCGGTAGTACCGGCCGGCACTTCTTCAGAAATTCCAGCTTCTTTTCCACGCTCTTCTTCTTGGCCATCTTCTTGGGTCTTCTCTTGGTCATCTTCTTCACTCCATTGAGGGTGATCATTAAGGTGGTTCCTGAGTATGCACAAAGTATCCGAATGAAGTAGCAAACCATTCAATGGAGTGTCAAGATCACACATAGCTAGGAGAGAATTCACCTTATCATGGAGGGCTTTGACTCTTGCTCTTGCCATGGGGCCACTTGTTGTAGGAGACGTAGGTCGGGCTACATCAGATGCCCAAGGCATCCCCTTCTTCATCAACAACTTATCAGGTCATCTCTGGTGAAACTATATTTTAATTCTTTCACATCTTATGTGCTTTACTTGGAGCGTTTGTGTGCTTTTATTTTAGCTTTGTTTTCTGAATAATTTGGATCCTAGCATTCTTGTGTGGGAGAGAGACATGCTCCGCTTTTTCATGTGAATACTCATATTCTTCACTTATATTTGTTGAGTATTCTTAACTAGCTACTGCAATGCTTTTAGCTCCTATTTTTCATGCATCTCTTGTTCAGAGTTGTTAGTTCTTGTAGACAAGTACTCTCTTGTTTCATTGCTGTAGTATTTGAGAGAGTTTTGTGTTGAAATAAGTTGATTGGTGTTCGGTTGGAAACAGAAAATGCTACATGTGGTAGATGGTATATTGAAAAGACATACTCATCCTTGTAGATCATTGTCTTGGATAATTTGATGCTTTGCAATTGTTTTGAGCTGTCAGGTAGATCATGTTTAAGCTCTTGCATCATGTAGTTAAAGCCTATTAGTGCAGAACTACCGTAGAGCTTGTTGAGACTTGGTTTGCATGTTTGATATCTCTAAGGTCTAGATATTTTCTGGTAAAGTGTTTGAACAACAAGGGAGACAGTGTAGAGTCTTATAATGCTTGCAATATGCTTTTTATGTAAGTCTTGCTGTACCGGTTGATATCCTGTGTTTGCTTCAAACAACCTTGCTAGCCTAAAACTCTGTACTGAGAGGGAATGCTTCTCGTGCATCCAAACCTTGAGCCAAAACCCATGTCATTTGTGTCCACCATAACTACCTATTATGTGGTATTTCCTGCCATTCCAAGTAAATACTTCATGTGCTACCTTTAAACTATTCAAAACTTTATTACTCCTTTTTTGGGTCAATGTTTTATAGCTCATGAGAAAGTATGTGGCGTTTTCTCTATCACCTTGTCATTTATTCCTGACAGACTTTCACCAATGGACTAGTGGCATATACATCCGCTTATCCAATAATTTTGCAAAAAGAGCTGGCAAATGGGGTGCCCAGTCCCAATTAATTTCAATTGTAACTGTTAATTCTCTTCACATGTTTGCCAATGATTTATCAAAAGCAAATTCCAAAATGTTAAACAATTTTAAATAGGCACTCCTCCATGGTATGTGATTGTTGGAAGGCACCCAAGGATTCGGTTAGCCATGGCTTGTGTAAGCAAAGGTTGGGAGGAGTGTCATACCAATTTATAAATATGCATGTGTAAACAAAAGAGAAGAGGGATGATCTACCCTTGGGTAGAAATAACATCCTTCATGGGAGCCGCTCTTGAAAGTTTGGGTGACAAGGGAGATAGAGTGCCCACTGCCATTCGTTGACAACAACAAACACCTCTCAAACACTTACTTTATGCTCTCTATATGATTTCAAAAACCTAAAAAGCTCTAGCATATGATTTAATCCCTGCTTCCCTCTACGAAGGGCCTTTCTTTTACTTTATGTTGAGTCAGTTTACCTACTCCTTTCTATCTTAGAAGCAAACACTTGTGTCAACTTTGTGTGCATCAATTCTTATATGCTTACTTATTGCACTTGTTATATTACTTTGTGTTGACAATATCCATGAGATATACATGTTAAAAGTTGAAAGCAATTGCTGAAACTTAAATCTTCCTATGTGTTGCTTCAATGCCTTTATTTAGAATCTATTGCTTTATGAGTTAACTCTTATGCAAAGATTTTTGATGCTTGTCTTGAAAGTATTATTCATGATAAGTTTTTGCTTATATGATTCAGTTTTTTACTCTTTATCTATTTGTTAGCAAACTATAGACCATTGCTTTGAGTCACTTCATTCATGACATGAGCCTTGCAATATTATTTGAGCAAGATTGTGTGAAGCATGTCTCCTCAGAAATTATTTTGTTCTTATCGTTTTACCTACTCGAGGACGAGTAGAACTAAGCTTGGGGATGCTTGATACGTCTCCGACGTATCTATAATTTCTGATGTTCCATGCTTATATTATGCCAATTGCTACATGTTTTATATACACTTTATATCATTTTTATGCATTTTCTGGGACTAACCTATTAACAAGATGCCACAGTGCCAGTTCCTGTTTTCTGCTGTTTTTTGTTTCAGAAAAGTTGTTCTGGAAATATTCTCGGAATTGGACGAAACAAAAGCCAAAGTCCCTATTTTTCTGTCACGTACACGCAGTCTGAAGGAGAGACGAAGGGGGGCTGTGGGCCGCCCTCACCACGTGGCGGCGCGGCCCCACCTTCTGCCGCGCCGTGACGTGGTGAGGGGCCCACATGCCTCCACCGACGCCGCCCCTCTGTCTATATATTCATCTATTCGGGAAAACCCTAAATACCCGAGTCATATTCCACGAAAAGTTCCAGAGCCGCCGCCGCCGTCAACCCTAACTCGGGAGGGTTCTGAAGCTCTTCCAGACACCCTACCGGAGAGGGGAATCATCACCGGAGGGCTCTACATCGCCATGTCTGCCTCTGGAGTGATGTGTGAGTAGTTCATCTTTGGACTATGGGCCCATAGCAGTAGCTAGATGGTTGTCTTCTCCTCTTGTGCCATCATGTTTAGATCTTGTGAGCTGCCTATCATGATCAAGATCATCTTATTGTAATGCTACATGTTGTGTTTGCTGGGATCTGATGAATATTGATACTATGTCAAGTTGAATACTGAATATTATGTCTATGTCTTTTATGATCTTGCATGCTCTCCGTTACTTGTTGAAACTCTGGCCAAGTGAATGCTTGTGACTCCAAGAGGGAGTATTTATGCTAGATAGTGGGTTCAGTCTCCATTGAATCTGAGGGAGTGATAGCAAGCCCTAAGGTTGTGGATGTGCTGTTGCCACTAGGGGTAACCTAATGATGCTTTGTCTAAGGATGAATGTGTTGTTTACATAATGCAATTGTCTGTTGCTTACAACTTAATACCGGAAGGGGTACGGATGTTAACCTGAATGTGGACTTTTTAGGCACAGATGCATGTTGGATAGCGGTCTGTGTACTTTGTCATAATGCCCAAATGAATCTCATAGTAGACACCACAACTTGCACATGCATGTTATGCACTTATCAATATTGTCAATTGCCTAGCTGTAATTTGTTTCCCAGCATGTTAGGTATTTATTATGGAGAGACACCACTAGTGAACTGTGGACCCCGGTCCATTCTTTTACATCTGACATACAACCTACTGCAATCATTGTTCTTTTTCATTCTCTGCAAACAAACATCATTTTCCACACTATACGTCTAATCCTTCGTTTTCAGCAAGCCGGTGAGATTGACAACCTCACTGTTAAGTTGGGGCAAAGTAGTTTGATTGTGTTGTGCAGGTTCCACGTTGGCACCGGAATCCCTGGTGTTGCACTGCACTACACTCCTTCACCAACAACTTTCAGAAGTGACTTCGATCTCCTACTGGTCCGATTAAACCTTGGTTTCTTACTAAGGGAAAACTTGATGCTGCACTCATCATACCTTCCTCTTGGGGTTCCCAACGAACGTGTGTCTTTCACGTCATCAAGCACCAATGCTATCTCGGTAATAAGTATCTACCTCATGCATACATTTCAAGCTTTCAACCTTGTGTAGATTGTATCTTGGCATGAATCTTTTTGTTGCAATTAATTTGGTTCTTGCAAAATGTCTTTCTTGCAAATGTGAGTAAGCCGGAATGATTACATATAAGGGGACTATATATTCATTCTATGATTCATCGATCCCAATTATGTCAATCTAGCACTTTCTACTTAAAGTCTCATGTTTAATATTGATGAATTTTCAAAATAATTTGCCATTTGTGATACTTGTTATCTTACTCGGAGCATCTGTTCGTTAACCTTTATCCCTTGTGGATATTTTTTGATGCTATGATGAGTGTGTGTTGGGAGTTCATCTATATTCCTTTAAGATAAAATTGTGCTTTGTGCTATGCTTTTGAGCAAAGATCTTATTGGTGTATTTATGACTTCCTCTTGGATATCATGATCTTTACCCCTTGTACTATCTTGTGTGTACATGTTTATTTGTAGACCCATATCTTAGTGATTTGTGTCTACTTAGAAACTTATACACATGAGAATAGTTACACCTTTAATTGATATTCCAATTCTTTAGTGACCACCTCTTATTGCTTTTGATTCTTTGGTGGTTTATTAAAGGTACAAGCTTTATTTTTCATGTGTTATGCTTTTTGCATTTTACTAAGCTTGTGGAGCTATTTGCTATATCTCTTTTTGTGTGTGGGTATGGGAAAGACATGATATGCACTATGTGCAACACTTTTTGAAAGACTATGTTGATGCTTTGGCTCATCCTTGTATTAGTCTCCTAAAATGTCTTTGTACCTCACACCCATCCTTTTTTGCCGCTCCTTGCTCATGTTGCAAAACGATTTTATTTGTTGCAAGTTGTTTTGCCTCATTTCTCATTTATATTCTCTTGCATTTGCTTGTGTTCGAAATTATCTAGAAGGGAGTGAGGAATCCATGTTGTGCACACTATATTGAATTACAAATCCTATTTGTGCCCGTACCTTGGGGAGTTCCCTCTTAATATTTAGAACATTTTTTTTGGATCCTTTTGATTCCTTGCTTCTTTCGTTGAAGTATTCCTCTTTTTGATATTCTTTTGCAATCGTTGGATCCTCAATATAGTTTGATCTACACCCATTCGTCATTGGATATGTGTATTTGATTTAACTCATATTATGAGAAATGCACACATTATGGGGGAGCTCTCACTATATGCCTTCTAAGTTTTTCCTCCCATTTCGGCAATCGATGCCAATGGGGGAGAAATTTAGAGGGTTTAAGGGAATATGTGTTTGTTCTCTTGCGGTTCTCTTGCATCCTTGCTCTTTGTGTTGCATGGGTGCTTAAATTAATTATATAAACCCTCGTAAAAGGGATTGTCATCAATTACCAAAATGGGGGAGATTGAAAGTGCATGTTGCCCCCATGCGTGGTTTTGGTAATTAATGACAATCCTTATGGACTAATGTTTACATTGAGATATTCATATAGATCTTGTCCATGGGAAAAGATTGTAGTTCATGTGTTGGACTCTTGAAGATGACATGATGACCAATGCTCTATTCAAGGGTTTATATGAAGAATGGTCATGTGTAGAGTTAAGCTTGTTGCAACTATGCCTTGGAAAAGAAGATTGAGTGAACAATCATGTTTATCTCCAAGCCATCATACATATCAAGAGAAGAAGATGAAGTGCAAGCTCAATATGATGCATCTCGGAAGATATGATTTGATTGAAGCTTTCAAAGGAGACATGAAGACGGAGCTTAGAGCGGCCCTCCCATAATGGAGTATGGGGGAGCATTTGGAGAAGTCTTCATCAAGCATGTGCTAGCAAGCACAATCAAGAAAGGTGCTTCAACTTGAGAGAGTCAAGATTGTCATCATCGAGTTCAAGTGGAATGCGCTAGGCAAAGGTATGATCTTGATAGGTTTCTATTTTACCGGTCTCATGGTGTTAGTGGTAGACCGGTTATAGGATAGACGGCGTACTATCAAGAGGGGCTCTCAAGTGAGTAACTTGATCGCATCTTTGTGGAGAGCTCAAACCTTTGCATACTTGCCATATCATCTTTCTTGGTTCTTATTTGGTTTTCTCCTTGTTGGGTTTTGGTGCTTGTTGTGATCTTCACAACAAGCCCAAGTTCACCGAAAACGAATTTCGTATGAAAAACTTGTTGCGTTTTCGTATGAAAAGCTCTTCGTTGTGATTCCAACGAGCACAGGAACATCAAAAACGGAGTCCGGATGATCAAGATATCTTCGTTTTCGTGTTCAATGTTTCTACAGTTTTCTGAGGGGCGGAAGTTCCGGATTTTGGCCGGAAATTCCGGCCTTCTGGAAGTTCCGGCCAAAGTTCCGACCAAATGCAGAACCATTTTTAGTCGCTTTTCTGGGGATCCGGAAGTTCTTGGCCGGAAGTTCTGGCCCAGGACCAGAAGTTCCGGTCTAAGTGTGGCTGCAACGGCTATTTTCTTGGGAGGGGCTATAAATACCCCTCCCCTTCTTCAACCTTGGGCAACTCATTTTTCCCTCTCTCTCCTCCATTGTTTGACCTTGGAAAAGCTTGTTCCCTCTCAATCCCTCTCATGATTCTTGCATATCTTTGAGGGAAAAGTGAGAGGAGATCTAGATCTACATTTCCACCAATCCATCTCTCCTCTAAGTGAGGGGAACCCTTTGGATCTAGATCTTGGAGTTCCATTTGTTGCGTTCTTCTTTGTTCTTCCTCTCTTCTCCCCCCATAAGCATTAGTTGCTTTTGGTGGGATTTGAGAGTGAACGATTTGAGCACTTGTGTTCTTGCCATTGCTTTGTGCATCGGTTTGTACTCTCCACGAGGATTCGTGGAAGTTGAAAGTTTGTGAGCCTGTTACTTTTGGGTCTTCGGGACCCTAGACGCCCGTGTGGTGGTTGAGACCCTTGTGGTCACTTGTAAGCCATTCGGGAGCCCCCGATCCCGTTGTGGGTGTGCCCCGGATTGTTGTTGAAAGGCTCCAGATTCCGCCTCAAAGGATTCCGATAGTGGAAGATGAACCAAACCTTTGTGGTGCGGTTCATCGGAGAATAGGGTGAGCCTTTGTGGCATTGAGATCGACCTTTGTGGTGTCTCACACCTCTCCAACGAGACGTACTCCCTTAACAGGGAGGAACTCGGGAATACATCCTCGTCTCCGCGTGCCTCGGTTATTTCTATACCCGAGCTATTTACTTATGCAATTTACATTGTGATAGCCTTCGTGCTTGAAGTATTCTATATAGCTATCACCTTGTTATTTGTCTTGCTTAGTATAAATTGTTGGTACACATAGGTGAGCCTAGTTTATTTAGTTTGTCGGCATGTTAATTTAAACACCTAGTTTTATTCCGCAATTATCAAGACTAAACCAGAAAAGTTTTAAACCGCCTATTCACCCCCCTCTAGGCGACATCATTGTCCTTTCACTCTCTATTTTGAATTTTCCTCTCGAGGACCAGGCTGTGGCCCAGGGTTTAGGGGCCCGTCGCCGCTCCTAGCGACACGAGTTTGACTCCCAATTGGGAGCAGAATTTCGGGAATTCTCGCCGTGTGGATTTCTGCAATATAAAAAAAACACGAAGGGCTAGTTATGGTAGTCTTTCACTTTTCCTCTCACCCCTCAGGGAAAAAATATGATGCGCTCAACTTTTTCTCGAATGGCGGATTCCATGCATGCTCGTGTAGACATGCACATGTACCCAAATGATGCTCTACTATTTCCGTACAATTCAAATACTAATTCAACAAAAATTTAACGCTTAATATTTTCAAAGGTCATTGCACTAATTAAAAAACCTGAATGCAACATCTTTTTTATATGTTTGTTGCATTTTTCGCAAAAATATGCGACATCCTTTGAAATGGTTTTTAATATTTCGTAAGAAATTGCGATGTGTAGCAACAAAATGATGTAGCATGTCGGACATATCCATGTAGCAAATACCAACAACGTATGCATTAAATTCTAAATTGGTAGCCAGTAAAGCCTGTAACTTTTGCAACAAACAAAATCAACACGTCCAACTTTTCTTAACCACCCACCCAACATTATAAAAACACGTATGTAACTTCAGAGAAAAATCTACGTAGCATTCTACTCGGGCTTACACAACAACAAAAAATCAAACTATTGTAGCAAATCGCAATACCGTATGCAACATCAACAAAATATCCTTAAACACTCAAATTCGACGTTGATCGTGGAGGCACCGCGGGCTACAAATTAAATCCTGCTCGTCGTGGACTCCCAGTTCCCACTCTCACCGCTCCTTGGTCTCCATTGGGATCGTCATAGTCGTAGGCTCGTAGCCATCCATGGATGTCGTGGGTGCAGCCTCGGTAGACCTCGTCTTCGGTTGCATAGGTCAAAGTTGTCGCCAAAATACCGGGAACACGACATGGAGAACCATTGACAATCACGACGAGCGTCAAAAGTCTAAACAAATTATTATACATCCAACATGATACATCTACATGCACATGCGTACATGGGTATGCGCATTTAGCTAGTTAGCAAGCCAGCAGAAGCGTTGTAGCTAGCAAGCCTGCTACCAAACGTGCTACTCCGGAGTACTTGCTAAATAATGCATGCATGATGCATGCGAGGTGGCGGCGTGCACATGCTTGCAAACAGGCAAACAACAGCAACGTTCGGCGATAAAAAACCGGGTGCACACGGAAGTGTGGCAGTGTATACGTGCAGTCTTGGGTCCGCCGTGTGAATCAACAGCAAATGACATGCGGATGGCCGGATGGGCTTCTCTTGGTAGCACCGTAGCAGGTAGATGGGCCTGTGAGGAAGAAGCGGGACGTCACGCGCGACGCATCCAACCGACCGGCGAAACCTATATGCCGCCCGTAGGCGCCTCAGAATTGCCTCGCGAACCGTTTTCTGGGCCAGCCCACTTTTCCCTTCTTTTTCTTTATTATCCTTTTTGTTTCTTTTTCTTTTTCGTTTCTATTTCTTTTTATGTTTTTGTTTCTTTTTGTTTTTGTTTCTTTTAAAATGGAACCGTTTTAAAAATAAATAAGTTTAAAAATGGTTCCCAGTTTTAAATATGGAACCATTTTCAAAAATGGAACTGATTTTTAAATTCGGAACCATTTTTTAATTGGGAACCATTTTAAAAAATGAATAATTTTCAAAAATCGGAAACATTTTTGGTTCGGAACCATTTTAAAAAAGAACCATTTTTGAAAAAACATAACCTTTTTCATTCGGAACCATTTTCGAAAAAATCGGAACCATTTTTCGGTTCGGAACCATTTTTTTGTTCGGAACCATTTTTCGGTTCCGAGCAATTTTTCAGTTCGGAACCATTTTTCGAAAAATCGTAACCATTTTTAAAAATCAATCGGAACCATTTTTTCCGGTTCGGGATCATTTTAAAAAATCGAAACCATTTTTTTTTGGTTCGGAACCATTTTTAATAATCAGAGCAATTTTTCGGTTCGGAGCCATTTTCAAAAAGTCGTAACATTTTCAAAAATCGGAACCATTTTGAAAATATTTTCGAAAAATTGGAACCATTTTTTTCATTCAGAACCATTTTTCGGTTCGAACCCGTATTCTAAAAAAGAAACCATTTTCTTAAAAAATAATTTTCCAAAATATGAACCATTTTTTTCAAAAAGCGCAAAGTAAAACATAAAAGTAAAAATGAAAAAGTGAAAACAGAAAAATGAAAACAAAAAATAAACCTAAAATTCAAACTCACGCGCGCGTGAGTTTTAGGCCGGCCCACAAAGCAAATCCTGTAGGCGCCCCCGAATTCAGGGCGCCAACGGGCGGCAAAAAGGGGCACCCCAACCGACCGTAGCTACAGTCGGCTGATGAATAGCGTTTCCCTAAATTTATCCAAATGAAATTCTAGAAGGGGCTTTGGGCAACCTTAGAGCCTCTTTGCTGGACATCGGTTTTGCCTCGAGCCCTTAGAAGCCTCTTTGGAGATGAAATAAGGGAGACGCAAAGATGGGCCAAAGGCTACGAAAATACTGTAGTACGGTTTGGGCCAGGAATCGGCCGTCTTGAACTGGAATCGTTTTCCATCATTCGTTCTTGTTGTCTTGTTTGCTGTTGGCGAGGATGTCGTTGGACATGGCGCGCTGTTCCCTCGCAAAGCCTCTCGGCAGCACCACCGCCGCGACTCCGCTCCTCTCTCGCCGCCGCGGTCTGCTAACCACTAGCGCCGCCGCCTCTCCGACCATGAAAACAAAAACGCAGCGTTTTTCAGCCCTATCGAAACCGCCTAAACTACCGCCGCCGCCTCTCTTCCCACGCCCAAAGCTCCCCATCCCCACCATCTCCAACGAAACCCCCGCCAAGGGCAACCAAGAAGACAACAACACCATCAACGAGTCATCGACGGGCCCAATGTCCTCTCGGTCGTCCTCCGGCGCCAGCGCCGGCGCAGTGCTCCGCCTCATGGACGCGCTATGCGTCGCGCCCGACGAGGACGTCTACATCTCCCTCCTCAGGGATTCCGTCGAAGCTGCCGAGGTGGTCGCGGTGCACGCCCACATCACCGAAAAAATGCGCTGCATTGGGCCTCCCCCTGCCGCTAGCTAACCGGCTGATGCTTGCCTATGCGAGCTGTGGCGACACAGTATCCGCCCGCAAGGTGTTCGATGAAATGCCCGTAAAAACGGCATCACGTGGGCAACCATGGTGTCGGCCTACTCTGATGGATGTTTCCATAACGAAGCAATAAGCCTCTTCACCTGCATGTGTCACGAAGAACAGAAGCTCGCTGGTGATTTGCACGACCATGCCATTGTAGCTGTGCTGCGGTCATGTGCTCGGCTGAGCAAACTAAGCTTTGGGGAACAGGTACATGCGCTTGTCGTCAAAACGAACAAAGTATGGTGATACCGGTAGTTCTTTGCTGCAGTTGTACTGTGAGAGTAATCGCCATGACAGTGCACGGCAAGTGCTTGAGACAATGAGGTGTTCTTCCCAGGAGCCGGTACCTGAGGCAGCCTGGACTAGCTTCATGACAGCTTGCCACCGACATGGCCTACTGGATGAGGCCATCCACGTCTTCAGGGACATGGTGTCCTCCGGTGTTGCCGGGAGCAGTTTCTCCCTGTCAAGCATTCTTGCAGTGTGCGCGGAGTCAGAGAAGCACAGGTGCTTCGGACAGCAAGTGCACGCCGACGCCATCAAGCACGGCGAGGAAAAGAACCAGTTCGTTGTATCTGGGTTAGTCCACATGTATGCGAACCAAGGGAGGCTTGCCGATGCTGCAAGGGCATTCAAGGCAGTGGGCAGCAAGCCGGACGCGGTGTGCTGGAACGCCATGGCCACGGGGTATGCTCGCGGTGGATGGTACAGAGAGGCAGACAGAATGATGTACCAAATGAAAGCTGCAGGAATTGATCCTCCTGGACTTGATGTTGTTAGAATGGCCTGCTCCAGATGAGTTACCGAATGAGATCCTTGACTGCACATCTACGGTGTGATCTGTGTGATAAAAAAAGGAGCGACTAGAGAAGACTTACTACCGACATTTCATCTCTTTCTAACAAGATATATGTATAACGTTATAAACTAGTAGTGTTGACATAATCTCCACAACTCACCGATTAGGATTTACTTAGCTCGACGGGTTATTTTTTATATGTAATGTTTTCGAAATAGAAGTGGGTATATAATTTATATTGCAGAAAATTATGTTCTGACATTTCATCATGCAATCATTGAAATGATGATCAGTTGCTCTATATATAATCGATAGGTTGAACGTGAAAACAATGGACAACTCTTTCTTTTTGTTTCGGTTCCGTGGGTCCTCAGTATGATCGTCTCAGACATAATTTAAGGGAATAAGTACACGAATCGCATTCAGCAAGCACATGCCTCATATCTTGGTGTGGTGTTTCCACCTGTCTATACGTAATACGTTAAACATTTAGCTGACACCTTCAGTCGACCTGTCACGTGAGCCCACATTTCAACGAAAAAATGAACATGCCCTGTTGAATGGTGAAATTTGAAATAGAACCAAGTAATGCATGATGCATTTCTACTTTTCGATTTAGGATAAACCCAATAGCACTACCCATTTACATCCTGACAAATATACATCACAACACAAGACTTGATCATTGTTTTCTTAGATCACGAATTGCAGTAACCTCAGAAGGGTAATCAGACAAGCCAACATTGAGCAGGTTTGATCGGTCGTGCTCCATGACTTGAGAGGGCATGACTTCTGCCAAAGTTGCGTCACGGGATATTGAACTTGATGAACCTGGAACTTTCGCATCCACAACAGATATTTCTACCAGCTGTATGTCTTGTCCAGATGGTACGATGCTGCCAGGGCTATATTTTGTCGGTTCGTCCTCTCCTCGTTGCTGTAGAGCGCATATTCATGATATGTTGGTGCAAACTGCAAAGAAAAAGGAATCAATTAAGACTAAGCAATGAGGCGACACTACACTCTGCAATTGAGATTTACAGTGGCATGGGCAGGGGGCTAAGCAGGGCAGGGTGGGGTTCTGATATTTATATACCTGGTGAACAGTATCATGGTAGAAGTCACTGAATTTCAGAGCATGAAGAAGGCTTCCTCTGAAACCGCCGAAAGGACGGGAATTGGACCCAGCATACTCCTTGTAGGAGAAGGAATATTGGTGCCCAACGGCTGCTATAAGCATCTCAACACAGAGCACAAAATTTTGGAGATAAGCAGCTTTTTCAGCATCTTTTATGAATCCAGATTTCGCAGCAAGGAAAACCATGACACCCTGAGACAAAAGATTCAAATGAGACAAAAACAGCTTCCATTGCTTGAACAAAACTGGTGGCTCGAAAATAGATCCATAGAAGAGAATAACTGATCCTTACAGTGCACTATACCTGCCAATATGTGAGAAAAACAACTGATTTGATCATGATGAATTTTGGGACAGGGTTGTATGGTTGAAGTAGATCTCTGCATGCCACATAGAACAGTGCAAGAGCAAACAGTGCCATCGAGTATGAGATTGTATAGATGATAGTTATGTATAGATAGGACTGGTTGACGCTGAAGTTTCCATCTTCAAATTTTCCTTTGGCATAAAGCATGAAGGTAATAACAACCAATATTGGCTTGAGGATCACAAACTGCAGACAGCCTTGTTTGCATCTCCGTATAAAACGGCTGTCAAGGCACACAAAATTATCAGTTATTTAGTGTATTATGTCATGACATGATTTTCAAAGAAATGTTGAAGTAAATATTTCTGTACTACTAGTGATATCAGTCCAGAGAATATTACACACCCATCTAGAGGAATTGCTGGGAAACAGCACGTCATCAGGAACCATGACGGCTTCAGAGATCGGCCACTCAAACTTATCACCACCGCACCAGGACCACCGACCCATGCCAAGCAGAGTGAAAAGAAATTGTATATGACCCAAGCATCGTAGCTGAAACACAATCCAGAAAGTACAAGTTTAGCACAATCTAGCTTTGCACTGTATTAATTCGCTCAAAGTTCTATGAGCGCTAGTAAAATGCCCAAACTAAAAAATACTCGAATTATCACATGTAAACACTGACATGAGAAAGTGTACAAAGGTAGCCAATTCGATCAACTCATAAGCAAGTAAAAAAATATGATGCCAGCAATGTGAAGCATTACGTCTGTCAATTGCTGGTAATTACAGGAATATAAACATTTGACCAGAACTCGGAAAATGCAACAGAGGTCATGGAAATTATTTTCAAGCCTCCTTTTTCCTCAGTATTTTGATAAGGAAGATCAGATACTCTGTCAGCAAACAGTACTTATAATATGTTATGGATGTGAGAAGCAGCAGCCACAATGGTTTAGGACCGGTGGGAACAGCAAGCAGATGTAGCTTCTGTGATAGAGACATTCAAGCTGTTTTGAATACGACCCTAATGTTATTTATTTCAATCTTCTATCATTCAGTTCATTATTTGGTTCCGAGTGTCACAGTTGGCTCAGTTAAGCAAATACACCAACAAAGAATGTTTCTAGTATCTATCCCCTTCTTCTGCAATAAGGCCTCAAATCAAAATCAAAGCCTGTAAGGGCAGCATGGCTGGCTGACCAAGGTAAGTGTTCCATTCATCCAACACCCTCAGTCCTCAGATTGTTACTCAGCCGTGCGTATGGCAGATATTGGTATCAGGGTCCGACCATCATGAGACCATAACACTTACAGCACCTACCCTCTCTATTCATTCGCGAAACTGGGAAACCTCGCCATATTCTTCATTGTATTTGCGAATCAGAACCATCTTCGATAAACAATATCTATTTTCAGCTGGACATAGTAACTTTCCCCATACACGGCAGGGATTAATAAATCAGTTGCTTACTAAAAAATCAATAAGTTGACACTACAATTTTATCATACACTGGCTACATATTTCCCACACACTATATTAAAATGGACTAAAATGTTAATGATTTTATGCTGGTGGGAAAAAGATAGACAAAAACATGCGAAATAATGTAAAGTCGTCATTTAGTTCTTGAATTGCGTGATCCACCTGTAGTTAGCATTTGTAGAATCAATGTGTTGAATACTTGTGATAAAACAAACCTAATGTACTACTGTGTCATTGATGTGATGGATTAACCAGTTTACATGGTATATACTCGAAGAAAAGCAGATCTCCCAAAAATATCAAAGCTCTAATGGGAACAGTAACCCAGCAAATCTTTAGGACGGCTTGACTACACACTATTATGGGAAGCATTTTCTCAATACGGAGCATAAATACCACCTCAAAAATAGTTCCTGCAGATCTTCTTACGGTGGGATCATCGCTATCCATGAAAATACATGTAAATACTTTGATTTATATACAGAAGCGAAAATTATACAGCTAAATTGAGTAAGTGTCGCAGAATAAATGATCCAAGTATTAGAGTTAGTGGCAATCTACTCACATTTCACGGATAGAGTTGAAATAGATCGCGCTATCAGGTAGTGCAAGGGAAAGGAATGACATCACTGCATATACCTGCAAAATAATGTACCTATCAATAATAAGGTCGAATACTGAACCATATGACGTCCAACAGTAAAACAATGTTAGCTAACCTAAACAACATTCCATGAAACTTGACAGTTCCTTGAAGGTACTCTCTCCGTTCCAATTTAATTGACTTGCTATCCACCATGGATGTATATATACATGCAACATGTCTAAATACATCCACATTTGGCTAACAACAGAACAGGAGTAATATTCGTACAACCATGGCTTGCATTTGATTCATATGGCACAATCAAGTGATTGACCATATATCTTTCTCATGTAACTATATTCCAATAGCCCCGTGAATTGTTTTAAGCCTAAATGACAAGAGATAACTCTACGAGTCCACCAGCAATCTAAGCAGATCTACTAACTATATGAAAGACGGAACCTTTAGCGATCGGAGAGCGCCCCGTGCACTGTACAACTACAGTAATAAACAGTAACAGCAGTTCCACGATCCGTGCCATCCGCTACCGATCCGACGGCCAACAGAACGCACCGTGACGCTTTTGCAAAAAAAACCCACAAAACCGAAAAACAACCCGCAGTCACGACAACGCGAGGCGAGGGACCGTTTTGCGAGCAGAAGGACTAATTTGCAATTAAAAGAAAACATAAGGACTTTATTGCAAAACGTACACAGACTCCTCCCTCTCCCCTTTCTCTCCCGCGAGGCCGGGGATCGCCGGCGGGCGCGCCGCGCGCCGCTGCCCCTCCGCTCCTCCCCCGACGGATCGAAGGCCGCACGGAGCTCCGGCGTCACGTCCTCTCCCTCTTCGCCGGAAATCGTCCGTCGGGCCGTCGCGCAGGCGCCGGAATCGCCGACGCCGCAGCCGCTGGCCGCCGCCACTTCCGCGCGTCGCCGGTGCCGTTCCGGTGACCTAGGATAGGCGGCGCCGCCAGCTACGGACGCCCCGCGTCCGCGCGCATCGGTCGCACCCAGGCTCGCGTCCTGGAACGCAGCGGCGCGCCGCGGCGAGCTCCGCCCCGCCGCGGCAGAGCCCAGCCGCCGATGACGCCAGCGTGACGTCGCGGCTGGGGTGGGCCGGCCAGCTGGGGGCCAGCTGGGCCGCTGTTGGGCCGGGCTGGCTGCTGCCAGCTCGGCCCTTCTTTTTTTTACCCCTCTGTTTTTTAATTTTTTTCCTGCTTCTTTCTAAACTCTGAAATTTAATTAAATTTAAAAAATGCAGGGTTCTCCCAAATTTCAATATATATATTCAAAACTAAACAAATTTTGACTCACAAAATTCCAAATTTGAATTTTCCACACAACAGTATCTTAAAGACCGAAATTTAATTAAAATTAAAGTGCAAGATTTCTCCTAAATTTCATTATATACAAAACTAAACAATTTTTGACGCACATATTCCAAAACTTGAATTTTCCATACCACGATGTTCTCAAAGAAATTTAAACAAATTTTAAATTAGGAAAGATGTAATTGGTCAAGGTGCAAACATTTTCTAAATTTCAGTACATTTCAATGTGGACACCTTCCCGTCATTCAGAAAAGTGACGCACATATTCCCAAACTTGAATTTTCCATACCACGATGTTCTCAAAGAAATTTAAACAAATTTTAAATTAGGAAAGGTGTAATTGGTCAAGGTGCAAACATTTTCTAAATTCCAGTACATTTCAATGTTGACACCTTCGTGTCATTCAAAAAAGTATAAATTTCAAAGTTCCCTTTCAAATTACTCAGTTCATACCAATTTCTAACAAATTATAAAAAACAAAAAAATACTCATTACATATACTTGGAACCTTCTCCGAAATATTTCAAACCTTCCAAATTCCAAATAATACAAACCATCTTATGTAAACAAATTCAAAGAAATGACAAGTGTTACAAAATCAAACTCTTTATATCTACCCATCACAAACAAAATGTCAACAGCATTTCAGAATGATCAAAAAAAAATTTTTGTAGCAGAATGCAGACATATTTGAACATTTCAAATTGGTAAACTATCAAAGACAAACTACATACATTTCCTCTTATTATGTGATGTTAAAATTAATATTACTCACACAATGCATTTCCTCTACTTATGTAGTTCAATCAAATACTTATTGCAACATAAATACACATTCCACCAAATCAATTAGCTGACTATTCGAACTACCCTAAAATACATCAAGATCCCCATAAAAAGTGCTTACTACTCTAGAATATATCAACATGCTCAGATAAACAAATGCTAAAAATGTATGGAGAAAAACAAACATGTTTTTATTTTCAACTGGCGAATATTCGGATAAAATCTAATTGCACTTCCTCGAATTACATGGAGTTAAACATTAAATGCTCACACAATAAATTTCCTCTAATTGTGAACTCAAATTAAACATTTCAAATTGGTAACTATTTACAAGTAATATGCACCCCTTTTATTATATGTACTCTCCAATTTAAAAAACTTCTCTAATTATGAAATTCAATTGAATAAATGTGTATCCCCACAGATCAACTTCAATTGAATAAATGTGTATCCCACAGATCAACTTCAAATGACTATTGACAAAAAAAAAATAGAAACATTTTCCAAACATTTCTATTTGAAATGTACCAACATGCTCACAAAAAATAATGTGAACTATTTGAGTCAACATAGAAACATATTCATTTCAAGTTGCTTAATATTTGGAAAACATCCAAATGCACTTCCTCAAATTACATAGTTTTTTTTGCACATTCCAATTTGCTTAAGAATTTGACGCACTCTAAAATATATAAACATGCTCACAAAATTAAATGGCAACTATTTTTTGCCAGAATACAAACAACTTCCAATATTCCAAATTGCTTAATATTGGAAAAAGCATCCAAATGCAATTCTTCATATTACATGTATTTCAATTTAATAAATACTCATACCATGCATTCTCTAACTACGGAGTTAAAATGAAAATTTATGGCGAAATAAGAAAAAAAAAATCAAACAATTTAAATCGCTGCGTACTTGGAGATACTCTACAGATCAAATTTCAATGGATTTTGGCATTTCGAACTACAACAAAATAAATATTCTCTAACTATGGAGTCATTTTACAAATTTATGAAAAAATACAAACTAACATATGCCCACAAAATTCAGTAAAGGCGCGCCGTGCCGACACAACAAAAATCTACACTATATGCACGAAAACAATTTAATTTGGCCAAAATTTGAAAATACGCAAAGAAAAACACTTGCTCCAATTATATGGACAAATAGATGGAGTTGAATTTCACAAAACAAACTCCCTAATATGAAATTCAGTTCAACAAATGATCTTTCGCACTCATTATGGACTTAAATTACAAATTGACAAACAGACATAAACATTTTCAAACCTTCCAACTTGCTTAAAGATTGGACATATCTAAGATATATCAGAATTTTTTCTTTTCAAAAACAATTTAAGGGACTGTTAAACTTCCGACATGTGGGCCTATCCTATTTAAGCACATTAGAAACAAAATTGTAGAGGTAAACTTCTTCTTCCAAAAATCAAAACGTTTAGATATAAACAACTTTTGAACATGTACATTTCCAAAAACAAAGTTTCTTCCCCAAGTATTCACAAATATGACAAATATATGAACAAACACAAAAAACTCCTTCCTCTAATTATGTGCAGTTACATATATTAATGCTCACATAATGCACTCCTCTAGCTGTAATCTCAAATTAAACATTTCAATTTGGTAAATATTTGGAATTAATATGCACTCCCTCTTATTATATCAAATTCAATTGAATAAATGTGCGTTTCCCACATATGGACTTCAACTAACTACTGATAAAAAAATAGAAACATTTTCCAACCATTTCAATTTTAGATGTACTAACATGCTCACAAAAAATAAATGTGAACTATTTAAGTCACATACCAGCATTTTCAGACATGTACAATTGCTTAATATTCCGATGTTCACAAAAAATTAACGCAAATGCTCAAAAACAACTAACTGCTGATAAAAAATAAAAACATTTTCCAACCATTTCGATTTTAGATGTACCAACATGCTCACAAAAAAATTGAACTATATAAGTTCACATACAACATTTTCAGACATTTCCAATTGCTTAATATTCCGATGGTCCACAAAAATATAACGCAAATGCTCAAAAAAAATTACTCATAGCAAAAACAAAAAAATTACAACATTTCATTTTGGCCAATATTTCGACACCATACGACACGAACTTCCGCAAATGTAGTATCAAATTCAAATGGATTTTCCTGATTTCACTTAAATATTGACGTCGAAATGCAAACATGTTTGACCATTTCGATCCACTGAATATTTGAATATTATATACAATATATCCGATATGCTCAAAAACAATGCTACCTATTCATGACAGAATAAAAACATGTTCCAACATACCAATTTACCTAACATTTTCGTTAACAAAA
>CAMZMU010000052.1:84462040-84602651 GCA_947311845.1 Poa pratensis | reverse complement strand
ATTGCTCCGATTCCAGTACCATCTGGCTTCTGGCCCGTAGTAACCGACCGCACTTCTTCAGGAATTCCAGCTTCTTTTCCCGCTCTTCTTCTTGCCATCTTCTTGGGTCTTCTCTTGGTCACTTTTTCACTCCATTGAGGGTGATCATTAAGGTGGTTCCTGAGTATGCACAAAGTATCCGAATGAAGTAGCAAACCATTCAAAGTGTCGAGATCACACATAGATAGGAGAATTCACCTTATCATGGAGGCTTTGACTCTTGCTCTTGTCATTGGGCCACTTGTTGTAGGAGACGTAGGTCGGGCTACATCATCTCCCCCCCCTTGGAAAAGAGTCGTCCTCGACTCTTGGTCATCCTCATCGCTTGATGTTCCAAGGTATGGCGATAGGTCGGCGACGTTGAAGGTGTCATGGACCAAGTGTTAGTTGGAGATGTCGATCTTGTAGGCATTGTCGTTGATGCGCTTGATAACCTTGAAAGGTCCATCTCCACGAGGGTGAAGCTTGGACTTCCTTGCATCCGGAAAGCGATCTTTGCGAAGGTGTAGCCAAACAAGGTCTCCTTCTTCAAATATCATGGCGCGCTTGTGTTTGTTCATCTTCGTAGCATGGTCTTTGTTGTGCTTCTCGAGTGTAGTTCTTGTTTCCTCATGGAGCTTCTTCATGTAAGCGGCTCGCTTGTCGAAGTCCATGTTAACTTGCTCACGGAGTGGAAGTGGTAGCATGTCGAGCGCGGTGTAGGGGTTGGACCATAGACGACTCGAAGGGTGTTCTCTTTGTTGCGCGGTAGTGCTCGATTGTAGGCGAACTCGGCGTGTGGGATGCACTCTTCCCAATTCTTCAAGTTAGGCTTGATCAACACACGAAGGAGTGTAGATAGGCTTCGGTTCACCACTTCGGTTTGGCCATCGGTTTGAGGGTGGTATGCGGTGGAGAATAGTTGCTTGATTCCCATCTTGGCCATCAAAGTCTTCCAAAAATAGCTCACGAACTTGTGTCACGATCCGACACAATGGTCTTGGCACCCATGAAGACGGACGATTTCCCTGAAAAACAAAGTAGCAATGTGTGAAGCATCGTCGCTCTTGTTGCAAGGTATAAAGTGTGCCATTTTAGAGAAGCGATCAATGACGACAAAGATGGAATCCTTGTTTGTTTTAGTGCGTGGGAGTCCTAAGACAAAATCCATAGCTATATCGGACCATGGGTGATGTGGAATAGGCAAAGGTGTATATAACCATGAGAGTTTAGAGTAGACTTAGCTTTGAGACATGTAGAACATCGTCGAACTAGGCGTTCCACATCACGCTTCATTCTGGCCAATAGTAGTTGGTGGCGAGCATGGCGTAGGTCTTGTCGCGGCCAAAGTGACCCATGAGTGTCCTCCATGAGATTCCTTCAAAAGGACCAAACGAAGCGAAGACTCGGGTATACATAGTTTGTTAGCCTTAAACAAGAAACCTTGGCAAATAGAAATCACCAATTCCTTTGTGCTCCGAACATTGAGCGAAAATGTCTCCAAAGAAAGCATCGGTAGCATACAACTCTTTAATCTCATCCAAACCCAAGACACTAATGTCAAGACGTGTAAGTAGGTTGGCCTTGCGGGATAGAGCATCCGCGACCACATTGTCTTTACCTTTCTTGTATTTGATTACAAAGGAAAGACTCAATGAACTCAACCCACTTAGCATGTCTTTTGTTCAAATTTGTTTGACTTTTCAAATATTTCAAGGATTCATGGTCGGAATGAATGACAAATTCCTTAGGACGAAGGTAATGTTGCCACACATCCAAAACACGAACCAAAGCAAATAACTCTTTGTCATAAATGGGGTAATTCAAGCGAGCTCCATCTAGTTTCTCACTATGGTATGCGATGGGTCTACCATTTTGCATAAGCACTCCACCAATGCCCAATCCACTTGCATCGCATTCAATCTCAAATGTCTTAGAGAAATCCGGAAGGGCAAGGAGTGGTGCTTCGGTTAATAACCGTTTGAGCTCATTGAAAGCAAAATCATGTGCATTGCCCCAAATGAAAGGTACATTTTCTTTGTAAGTTCATGGAGGGGCAAGCAATTGTGGAAAAATCCTTGATGAAACGGCGGTAAAATCCGGCAAAACCAAGAAAACGTCTCAACTCCTCAAGTGACATCGGAAAAGGCCAAGTCCGAATTGCTTGTATCTTTGCTTCATCACTCACCATCCGAAGAAACAACAAAACCCAAGAAAACAAGTTTGTTGGTGGCAAAAGTGCACTTAGAAAGATTTGCATAAAGCTTTTCATTGCGAAGAACCAACAAAACTTGAGCAACATGAGAAGTGTGCTCTTCCAAAGATTTGCTATAATAAGGATGTCGTCAAAGTATACCACAACAAATTTCCAATGAAAGGACGCAAAACATGATTCATGAGACGCATAAAAGTAGAAGGTGCATTGGAAAGACCAAATGGCATGACGAGCCACTCATAAAGACCAAGCTTAGTTTTAAATGCGGTCTTCCATTCATCACCTTCACACATGCTATTTGGTGATATCCACTTTTAAGATCAATTTTGGAGAATATAGCGGAACCACAAAGCTCATCAAGCAGCATCATCAAGTCGAGGGATAGGATGGCGATACCGAACGGTTATGGCGTTGATGGGGCGACAATCCATGCAAAGGCGAAGAGTGTTGTCGTGCTTGGGTACCAAGATGACGGGCACGGCACGGACTCAAGCTCTCGCGGATATGTCCCATGGCAAGAAGTTCTTGTATTTGCCGCTCGATCTCCTTTGTCTCTTCGGGGTTGGTGCGGTAAGGAGCGCGGTTTGGTAGCGGTGCGCCGGGAACAAGGTCGATGCGGTGCTCGATTCCGCGTAGAGGAGGTAGTCCCGGTGGCACTCTTGAGGGAAGACATCTTCAAAGTCCTTCAAAAGAGACAACAAAGAAGGAGGAAGGTTTGTGAAAGTGTTAGTCATAGAAACTTCACCCTTGCATATGAGCACATAGTGGAGGGTGGATGGGTTTCTCTCAACTCCCTCATCTCTCTTTTGGCAAATAGTGTAAGTTTTGTGGGAACTCTCTTTGAAGTGTCACACTCATTTGGCTTGTGGCTCTCACTCACTTTATGGTGGGTCTCTCGCTCACCACTCATCTCACTAGACGAACGATCTTGTTGTGCCCTTGCAATAGTCTTGGCGTTGTCGGCGATGACTTGACTTGGTGTCATGGGACGAAGGACTTGTCGTTGTTCTTGAAGCTATAGTAGTTTGTCCTTCCATCATGCATAGCACCCTTGTCAAATTGCCATGGACGCCCAAGGAGTAAGTGACAAACGTTCATAGGCACAACATCACAATCAACCGTATCTTCATAGGCTCCAATCTTGAAGGACACTTGCACCATGTGTTGAATCTTGACGGCTCCGGTATCACTCAACCATTGCACATGGTAAGGATGTGCTTCTTGAACTTCAAGTTGAGCTTATCACAAAGTTCTTTGCTCGCTAGTTGTGGCAACTTCCACCATCTATGATGACCTTGATGGACTTTCCATTGATTCCCGCTCTTGTGAAACAAGTTGCATCTTTGGTCTTCTTCCACTTGAACATTGGTGGTTAGAGCTCTTGCCACAACCAAGGAAGGGTTTTGTCGCCATCACAATATATCTCACTTTCTTCTTCTTGAGCACTTTGCATTGTGGCGACCTTGTTCAAAGCATTGTACTCATCTTCACTCATAGATTCATACTCTCCCATGTCATTGATGATCATGACCTTCTTGTTGGTGCACTCAAAAGATTTGTGCCCTTGTCCGCCGCACTTGTAGCATTGCAAAGTCTTGTGCCGGACGAAGATCCTTGAGGCGCCTTGGAGGGGGAGGTACTTTCTTGAAAGGTTGAGGCGCTTGAGGTGTCGATGTAGAGACTCTTGGAGGACCTCGAGTGTTCGCTTGAGGAAGAGCTTGTGAAGGTGTAGGAGTTGACGAAGAAGGCTTGTTGGCGTAGAATGCCTTTGTCTTGAGGTATTTGAGCTCTTCAAGCACGTGGCGCTCGGCCTTGGAAGCTTGATGTACTAGCTCTAACCAAAGAGGCATATGGTTGGAACTCCACGATCTTCTTGATTGGATAGTTGAGGCCATTCATGAAACGAGCCATGGATTGCTCTTCGTACTCGTTGACATTGGCTCTCATCATGGAGATTTCCATCTCCTTGTAGTACTCGTCAACCGACTTCAAACCTTGCTTCAACTCTTGCAACTTCTTGTATAAGTCTCTAGTGTAATGGCTTGGCACGAAGCGCTTGTACATTGTTTCTTTCATTTCAACCCAAGTGTCAATTGGTTGTTGGTGGTTAGCGACGCGAGCATCTTGTAGTTGTTCCCACCACAAGAGGGCATACTCTTCAAACTCCATCGAGGCTAAGGCAACCTTCTTGTTGTCGGAGAAGCGTTGCACACGGAAGATCTTGTCA
Organism: Poa pratensis; assembly: GCA_947311845.1. NCBI lineage: Eukaryota > Viridiplantae > Streptophyta > Magnoliopsida > Poales > Poaceae > Poa > Poa pratensis. Next base: position 84,598,191 of record CAMZMU010000052.1, on the reverse strand, counting down.
ACCTTGAGTACCCATGAGAAGTAAGCTTCCGGATCACTTGTGCCGTAGAACTTGGGTATGTCAAAGCGGACGTTGGTCAAGTCATCATAGTCGTCACGATGGCCACCACGTGGGAATGCACGTCCACGTCTCCTTCGTTGAGTCCATCACCATTGTGTTGGCTTGACTCGTTATCACTTGACTCGGAGCGTGGTGTTGTGACGATCATGTGGAAGCTCTTGACGAGGCGATGTTGAGGAGAGCTCTTGTTGAGGAACGGGTTGTTCGATTGTTCGCATTGTCATGATTTTGATGACGTGGCCTTGGAGGATGACGGGGTGACGTCCTTGTTCACCAAAGTCATTCGCACCCGGAACGCCATTGTCATTAGCCAATGGGTCATGACGATCACGTTGTGCGGTGGTGGTGATGGTATGCGTTCGACGTCATCATTTTGGTGAGGTTGTTCTTGATGCGCATTGGCATTGTTCGCGTGAAGATCATGTGGTTGTTCAACGTAGGAGGAGGTCGTTCATGGGCGTCGCGCCTTGGATCATGTTGACGTTCTTGTCGAGGTTCATGACGTCCATGACGTGCTTGTGTCGACCTTGAGGTGCTTCTTGTACGGCTTGAGTGAAGAAGCTCGTTGTCGCGCAAGGTTGTTGATAGCTTCGGTCAACCGCTCCATATTTCTTCTTAGCATCATGCGGTCGTTGAAGGTGTTTCTTGATTTTGAAGACGGCGCTCGTAGCGTCCTAGTTATCACGAAGAAGTGTCGCATGCCAACAAGCTCCGATTGTGTGACATAGCCATGATCACCGCGAACTCCACCATGGATTTCCTCATCCGAGCTTGAGCTTCCGTTTGTACTTCCCCTAAACATTTTCTCAAGAACAAGTGAGATGTGGTAAGGAAAAACCAAGACAAACTATATCCCAAGTATAATGTGGCTTGAGAGGAGAGTATCCGGTTCTAACACCCAACACACACACTTATGAGGATAGGAAGGTATGAAGTGGCAAACGAAACAAGCAAACCCGCGACAAGTATATTGTCAAAGGTAGAGAAAATCCACAATGATCAAATTACCAAAGAAACTCCAACCACAAATGATGAAGAAACACACACAAAAGCGAATATGGGGTTGGGCGACCAAAGGGCGAGCACTCGAAGATAGACAACCTAACGAAGACTACGTGCTCAAATGTCACCCAACACAAGAAGGACGCTAGCTCAATTGCTTTTTGGGCAACGGATTTGCACAAGAGTTAACACTCACACTCACTTTGGCGGTTTAGCTTTGTCGCAACCTACAAGAGATGAACTTGGCACCACTTGATTCTTTTCTTTTCTCTTTTTTTTTGATTTTTGCTTTTTGACGATGATTCCTTCTCTTTTGCTAGTGCCAAGCTCTCTAACGATACACACTCGCCAATACTTGAAGACAAACACTCAACACGTGCAATGCCTCGCAATATCACCGAGCTAGTCCAATAGGTCAAGTTGCGCGAAAGGAAGAAGGGCTCACAACGGATTATGATGGTGGGGGAATGTCGAGTCCTTGGTGGCGTCGTCGCTTGGCGTTGATGATGCGTTGCTGCGGAAGCTTGTCGTTTGTAGACGTAGGGCACACCAAGAAAGACTCAAACCAAAGAGGAAATGCCAAAACGAACCGAGGAAAAAGAAAAATTTGCTCTGAAAATCCTGCCCGGCGGTAGTACCGCTCGTTTTGCCCCGGTAGTACCGGACGGTCGCGGCTCCGGTAGTACCGATGGTATGGCCGGTAAGTACCGGTCGACACGAAATCTGGAGTTGTTCTTCGCGATTTGGGCGGAAATTGAGCTCGAAAAATCCTCAAATTCGTGGGAAATTGACAAAATCAAGGCTAGGGAACGCAAACAAGGGTGGAGGGGGTCCTAAAGCAATAGATCCATGGACAAAAACTACCAAAAACGCAACGAATCGACAGATCGGCTCGAATCAAGACAAGGCTATTTTTGGTGGAAATTTTCGAATTTCTCAAAAACGAAGAAAAATTTGGTGGATTTTGGTGAAAAAACAAATCAAATCCATGTCAACCATGCTCTGATACCATATGATGTGGGTTGGTCCCATTTTAACGGATTTGAGTGGAGGGAACGACGAACACGAAGAACACACGAAGAACGAAGAACACAAAGAGGGGAAATCAACACACAAGGGTAAATAGCAAGTAGTAACCTGGCAAGACTCGATTGGTAACAAATCCCCATGGGCAGCCCCCAATCCTCCTCTCCCAAGCACACCTTACTCTTAGGATTGTTTGTCCAATTGGTCAATCCAACCAATCCAATCTAGCCACTCACAGAGGGAAGATTAGCAAGTAATCGCAACTACAAGCGGAGCCTTGGTATCCACGCAGGGATCTTCTCCACAAAGGGAGGCCTTGGTTCATCTCCACCGGTGGAGGCCTTGATTCATCTCCATAGGAGGAAAGAGACACTTTGAGAAGAAGAAGCAAGGCTCTACTTTAGTTCTCAAATCATAGTCTAACCCTAGATCTAGATGGAGGGGTCCTATTTATAGTCTAGGCCCAAAGGGGACGAAATACATGGGTCAACACCCAGATCTGCTCGCAGGCACGCACCAGGCTGGTAGTACCGGAGAGAAGTGGCCGGTAGTACCGGGCATGCGAATGCCCGTAGTACCGGAACTAATTCCAGTAGTACCGCTTAGGATTGCTCCGATTCCAATACCATCTGGCTTCTCGGCGGCAGTACCGGCCTCTCTAGCCCGGTAGTACCGGCCGGCACTTCTTCAGAAATTCCAGCTTCTTTTCCACGCTCTTCTTCTTGGCCATCTTCTTGGGTCTTCTCTTGGTCATCTTCTTCACTCCATTGAGGGTGATCATTAAGGTGGTTCCTGAGTATGCACAAAGTATCCGAATGAAGTAGCAAACCATTCAATGGAGTGTCAAGATCACACATAGCTAGGAGAGAATTCACCTTATCATGGAGGGCTTTGACTCTTGCTCTTGCCATGGGGCCACTTGTTGTAGGAGACGTAGGTCGGGCTACATCAGATGCCCAAGGCATCCCCTTCTTCATCAACAACTTATCAGGTCATCTCTGGTGAAACTATATTTTAATTCTTTCACATCTTATGTGCTTTACTTGGAGCGTTTGTGTGCTTTTATTTTAGCTTTGTTTTCTGAATAATTTGGATCCTAGCATTCTTGTGTGGGAGAGAGACATGCTCCGCTTTTTCATGTGAATACTCATATTCTTCACTTATATTTGTTGAGTATTCTTAACTAGCTACTGCAATGCTTTTAGCTCCTATTTTTCATGCATCTCTTGTTCAGAGTTGTTAGTTCTTGTAGACAAGTACTCTCTTGTTTCATTGCTGTAGTATTTGAGAGAGTTTTGTGTTGAAATAAGTTGATTGGTGTTCGGTTGGAAACAGAAAATGCTACATGTGGTAGATGGTATATTGAAAAGACATACTCATCCTTGTAGATCATTGTCTTGGATAATTTGATGCTTTGCAATTGTTTTGAGCTCTCAGGTAGATCATGTTTAAGCTCTTGCATCATGTAGTTAAAGCCTATTAGTGCAGAACTACCGTAGAGCTTGTTGAGACTTGGTTTGCATGTTTGATATCTCTAAGGTCTAGATATTTTCTGGTAAAGTGTTTGAACAACAAGGGAGACAGTGTAGAGTCTTATAATGCTTGCAATATGTTTTTATGTAAGTCTTGCTGTACCGGTTGATATCCTGTGTTTGCTTCAAACAACCTTGCTAGCCTAAACTCTGTACTGAGAGGGAATGCTTCTCGTGCATCCAAACCTTGAGCCAAAACCCATGCCATTTGTGTCCACCATAACTACCTATTATGTGGTATTTCCTGCCATTCCAAGTAAATACTTCATGTGCTACCTTTAAACTATTCAAAACTTTATTACTCCTTATTTGTGTCAATGTTTTATAGCTCATGAGGAAGTATGTGGCGTTTTCTCTATCACCTTGTCATTTACTCATGACAGACTTTCACCAATGGACTAGTGGCATATACATCCGCTTATCCAATAATTTTGCAAAAAGAGCTGGCAAATGGGGTGCCCAGTCCCAATTAATTTCAATTTAACTGTTAATTCTCTTCACATGTTTGCCAATGATTTATCAAAAGCAAATTCCAAAATGTTAAACTTTTAAATAGGCACTCCTCCATGGTATGTGATTGTTGGAAGGCACCCGAGGATTCGGTTAGCCATGGCTTGTGTAAGCAAAGGTTGGGAGGAGTGTCATACCAATTTATAAATATGCATGTGTAAACAAAAGAGAAGAGGGATGATCTACCCTTGGGTAGAAATAACGTCCTTCATGGGAGCCGCTCTTGAAAGTCTGGGTGACAAGGGAGATAGAGTGCCCACTGCCATTCGTTGACAACAACAAACACCTCTCAAACACTTACTTTATGCTCTCTATATGATTTCAAAAACCTAAAAAGCTCTAGCACATGATTTAATCCCTGCTTCCCTCTGCGAAGGGCCTTTCTTTTACTTTATGTTGAGTCAGTTTACCTACTCCTTTCTATCTCAGAAGCAAACACTTGTGTCAACTTTGTGTGCATCAATTCTTATATGCTTACTTATTGCACTTGTTATATTACTTTGTGTTGACAATATCCATGAGATATACATGTTGAAAGTTGAAAGCAATTGCTGAAACTTAAATCTTCCTATGTGTTGCTTCAATGCCTTTATTTAGAATCTATTGCTTTATGAGTTAACTCTTATGCAAAGATTTTTGATGCTTGTCTTGAAAGTACTATTCATGAAAAGTTTTTGCTTATATGATTCAGTTGTTTACTCTTTATCTATTTGTTAGCAAACTATAGACCATTGCTTGAGTCACTTCATTCATGACATGAGCCTTGCAATATTATTTGATCAAGATTGTGTGAAGCATGTCTCCTCAGAAATTATTTTGTTGTTATCGTTTTACCTACTCGAGGACGAGTAGAACTAAGCTTGGGGATGCTTGATACGTCTCCAACGTATCTATAATTTCTGATGTTCCATGCTTATATTATGCCAATTGCTACATGTTTTATATACACTTTATATCATTTTTATGCATTTTCTGGGACTAACCTATTAACAAGATGCCACAGTGCCAGTTCCTGTTTTCTGCTGTTTTTTGTTTCAGAAAAGTTGTTCTGGAAATATTCTCGGAATTGGACGAAACAAAAGCCAAAGTCCCTATTTTTCTGTCACGTACACGCAGTCCGAAGGAGAGACGAAGGGGGGCTGTGGGCCGCCCTCACCACGTGGCGGCGCGGCCCCACCTTCTGCCGCGCCGTGACGTGGTGAGGGGCCCACGCCTCCACCGACGCCGCCCCTCTGCCTATATATTCATCTATTCGGGAAAACCCTAAATACCCGAGTCATATTCCACGAAAAGTTCCAGAGCCGCCGCCGCCGTCAACCCTAACTCGGGAGGGTTCTGAAGCTCTTCCAGACACCCTGCCGGAGAGGGGAATCATCACCGGAGGGCTCTACATCGCCATGCCTGCCTCCGGAGTGATGTGTGAGTAGTTCATCTTTGGACTATGGGTCCATAGCAGTAGCTAGATGGTTGTCTTCTCCTCTTGTGCCATCATGTTTAGATCTTGTGAGCTGCCTATCATGATCAAGATCATCTTATTGTAATGCTACATGTTGTGTTTGCTGGGATCCGATGAATATTGATACTATGTCAAGTTGAATACTGAATATTATGTCTATGTCTTTTATGATCTTGCATGCTCTCCGTTACTTGTTGAAACTCTGGCCAAGTGAATGCTTGTGACTCCAAGAGGGAGTATTTATGCTAGATAGTGGGTTCAGTCTCCATTTAATCTGGGGAGTGACAGCAAGCCCTAAGGTTGTGGATGTGCTGTTGCCACTAGGGGTAACCTAATGATGCTTTGTCTAAGGATGAATGTGTTGTTTACATAATGCAATTGTCTGTTGCTTGCAACTTAATACCGGAAGGGGTACGGATGTTAACCTGAAGGTGGACTTTTTAGGCACAGATGCATGCTGGATAGCGGTCTGTGTACTTTGTCGTAATGCCCAAATGAATCTCATAGTAGACACCACAACTTGCACATGCATGTTATGCACTTATCAATATTGTCAATTGCCTAGCTGTAATTTGTTTCCCAGCATGTTAGGTATTTATTATGGAGAGACACCACTAGTGAACTGTGGACCCCGGTCCATTCTTTTACATCTGACATACAACCTACTGCAATCATTGTTCTTTTTCATTCTCTGCAAACAAACATCATTTTCCACACTATACGTCTAATCCTTCGTTTTCAGCAAGCCGGTGAGATTGACAACCTCACTGTTAAGTTGGGGCAAAGTAGTTTGATTGTGTTGTGCAGGTTCCACGTTGGCACCGGAATCCCTGGTGTTGCACTGCACTACACTCCTTCACCAACAACTTTCAGAAGTGACTTCGATCTCCTACTGGTCCGATTAAACCTTGGTTTCTTACTAAGGGAAAACTTGATGCTGCACTCATCATACCTTCCTCTTGGGGTTCCCAACGAACGTGTGTCTTTCACGTCATCAAGCACCAATGCTATCTCGGTAATAAGTATCTACCTCATGCATACATTTCAAGCTTTCAACCTTGTGTAGATTGTATCTTGGCATGAATCTTTTTGTTGCAATTAATTTGGTTCTTGCAAAATGTCTTTCTTGCAAATGTGAGTAAGCCGGAATGATTACATATAAGGGGACTATATATTCATTCTATGATTCATCGATCCCAATTATGTCAATCTAGCACTTTCTACTTAAAGTCTCATGTTTAATATTGATGAATTTTCAAAATAATTTGCCATTTGTGATACTTGTTATCTTACTCGGAGCATCTGTTCGTTAACCTTTATCCCTTGTGGATATTTTTTGATGCTATGATGAGTGTGTGTTGGGAGTTCATCTATATTCCTTTAAGATAAAATTGTGCTTTGTGCTATGCTTTTGAGCAAAGATCTTATTGGTGTATTTATGACTTCCTCTTGGATATCATGATCTTTACCCCTTGTACTATCTTGTGTGTACATGTTTATTTGTAGACCCATATCTTAGTGATTTGTGTCTACTTAGAAACTTATACACATGAGAATAGTTACACCTTTAATTGATATTCCAATTCTTTAGTGACCACCTCTTATTGCTTTTGATTCTTTGGTGGTTTATTAAAGGTACAAGCTTTATTTTTCATGTGTTATGCTTTTTGCATTTTACTAAGCTTGTGGAGCTATTTGCTATATCTCTTTTTGTGTGTGGGTATGGGAAAGACATGATATGCACTATGTGCAACACTTTTTGAAAGACTATGTTGATGCTTTGGCTCATCCTTGTATTAGTCTCCTAAAATGTCTTTGTACCTCACACCCATCCTTTTTTGCCGCTCCTTGCTCATGTTGCAAAACGATTTTATTTGTTGCAAGTTGTTTTGCCTCATTTCTCATTTATATTCTCTTGCATTTGCTTGTGTTCGAAATTATCTAGAAGGGAGTGAGGAATCCATGTTGTGCACACTATATTGAATTACAAATCCTATTTGTGCCCGTACCTTGGGGAGTTCCCTCTTAATATTTAGAACATTTTTTTTGGATCCTTTTGATTCCTTGCTTCTTTCGTTGAAGTATTCCTCTTTTTGATATTCTTTTGCAATCGTTGGATCCTCAATATAGTTTGATCTACACCCATTCGTCATTGGATATGTGTATTTGATTTAACTCATATTATGAGAAATGCACACATTATGGGGGAGCTCTCACTATATGCCTTCTAAGTTTTTCCTCCCATTTCGGCAATCGATGCCAATGGGGGAGAAATTTAGAGGGTTTAAGGGAATATGTGTTTGTTCTCTTGCGGTTCTCTTGCATCCTTGCTCTTTGTGTTGCATGGGTGCTTAAATTAATTATATAAACCCTCGTAAAAGGGATTGTCATCAATTACCAAAATGGGGGAGATTGAAAGTGCATGTTGCCCCCATGCGTGGTTTTGGTAATTAATGACAATCCTTATGGACTAATGTTTACATTGAGATATTCATATAGATCTTGTCCATGGGAAAAGATTGTAGTTCATGTGTTGGACTCTTGAAGATGACATGATGACCAATGCTCTATTCAAGGGTTTATATGAAGAATGGTCATGTGTAGAGTTAAGCTTGTTGCAACTATGCCTTGGAAAAGAAGATTGAGTGAACAATCATGTTTATCTCCAAGCCATCATACATATCAAGAGAAGAAGATGAAGTGCAAGCTCAATATGATGCATCTCGGAAGATATGATTTGATTGAAGCTTTCAAAGGAGACATGAAGACGGAGCTTAGAGCGGCCCTCCCATAATGGAGTATGGGGGAGCATTTGGAGAAGTCTTCATCAAGCATGTGCTAGCAAGCACAATCAAGAAAGGTGCTTCAACTTGAGAGAGTCAAGATTGTCATCATCGAGTTCAAGTGGAATGCGCTAGGCAAAGGTATGATCTTGATAGGTTTCTATTTTACCGGTCTCATGGTGTTAGTGGTAGACCGGTTATAGGATAGACGGCGTACTATCAAGAGGGGCTCTCAAGTGAGTAACTTGATCGCATCTTTGTGGAGAGCTCAAACCTTTGCATACTTGCCATATCATCTTTCTTGGTTCTTATTTGGTTTTCTCCTTGTTGGGTTTTGGTGCTTGTTGTGATCTTCACAACAAGCCCAAGTTCACCGAAAACGAATTTCGTATGAAAAACTTGTTGCGTTTTCGTATGAAAAGCTCTTCGTTGTGATTCCAACGAGCACAGGAACATCAAAAACGGAGTCCGGATGATCAAGATATCTTCGTTTTCGTGTTCAATGTTTCTACAGTTTTCTGAGGGGCGGAAGTTCCGGATTTTGGCCGGAAATTCCGGCCTTCTGGAAGTTCCGGCCAAAGTTCCGACCAAATGCAGAACCATTTTTAGTCGCTTTTCTGGGGATCCGGAAGTTCTTGGCCGGAAGTTCTGGCCCAGGACCAGAAGTTCCGGTCTAAGTGTGGCTGCAACGGCTATTTTCTTGGGAGGGGCTATAAATACCCCTCCCCTTCTTCAACCTTGGGCAACTCATTTTTCCCTCTCTCTCCTCCATTGTTTGACCTTGGAAAAGCTTGTTCCCTCTCAATCCCTCTCATGATTCTTGCATATCTTTGAGGGAAAAGTGAGAGGAGATCTAGATCTACATTTCCACCAATCCATCTCTCCTCTAAGTGAGGGGAACCCTTTGGATCTAGATCTTGGAGTTCCATTTGTTGCGTTCTTCTTTGTTCTTCCTCTCTTCTCCCCCCATAAGCATTAGTTGCTTTTGGTGGGATTTGAGAGTGAACGATTTGAGCACTTGTGTTCTTGCCATTGCTTTGTGCATCGGTTTGTACTCTCCACGAGGATTCGTGGAAGTTGAAAGTTTGTGAGCCTGTTACTTTTGGGTCTTCGGGACCCTAGACGCCCGTGTGGTGGTTGAGACCCTTGTGGTCACTTGTAAGCCATTCGGGAGCCCCCGATCCCGTTGTGGGTGTGCCCCGGATTGTTGTTGAAAGGCTCCAGATTCCGCCTCAAAGGATTCCGATAGTGGAAGATGAACCAAACCTTTGTGGTGCGGTTCATCGGAGAATAGGGTGAGCCTTTGTGGCATTGAGATCGACCTTTGTGGTGTCTCACACCTCTCCAACGAGACGTACTCCCTTAACAGGGAGGAACTCGGGAATACATCCTCGTCTCCGCGTGCCTCGGTTATTTCTATACCCGAGCTATTTACTTATGCAATTTACATTGTGATAGCCTTCGTGCTTGAAGTATTCTATATAGCTATCACCTTGTTATTTGTCTTGCTTAGTATAAATTGTTGGTACACATAGGTGAGCCTAGTTTATTTAGTTTGTCGGCATGTTAATTTAAACACCTAGTTTTATTCCGCAATTATCAAGACTAAACCAGAAAAGTTTTAAACCGCCTATTCACCCCCCTCTAGGCGACATCATTGTCCTTTCACTCTCTATTTTGAATTTTCCTCTCGAGGACCAGGCTGTGGCCCAGGGTTTAGGGGCCCGTCGCCGCTCCTAGCGACACGAGTTTGACTCCCAATTGGGAGCAGAATTTCGGGAATTCTCGCCGTGTGGATTTCTGCAATATAAAAAAAACACGAAGGGCTAGTTATGGTAGTCTTTCACTTTTCCTCTCACCCCTCAGGGAAAAAATATGATGCGCTCAACTTTTTCTCGAATGGCGGATTCCATGCATGCTCGTGTAGACATGCACATGTACCCAAATGATGCTCTACTATTTCCGTACAATTCAAATACTAATTCAACAAAAATTTAACGCTTAATATTTTCAAAGGTCATTGCACTAATTAAAAAACCTGAATGCAACATCTTTTTTATATGTTTGTTGCATTTTTCGCAAAAATATGCGACATCCTTTGAAATGGTTTTTAATATTTCGTAAGAAATTGCGATGTGTAGCAACAAAATGATGTAGCATGTCGGACATATCCATGTAGCAAATACCAACAACGTATGCATTAAATTCTAAATTGGTAGCCAGTAAAGCCTGTAACTTTTGCAACAAACAAAATCAACACGTCCAACTTTTCTTAACCACCCACCCAACATTATAAAAACACGTATGTAACTTCAGAGAAAAATCTACGTAGCATTCTACTCGGGCTTACACAACAACAAAAAATCAAACTATTGTAGCAAATCGCAATACCGTATGCAACATCAACAAAATATCCTTAAACACTCAAATTCGACGTTGATCGTGGAGGCACCGCGGGCTACAAATTAAATCCTGCTCGTCGTGGACTCCCAGTTCCCACTCTCACCGCTCCTTGGTCTCCATTGGGATCGTCATAGTCGTAGGCTCGTAGCCATCCATGGATGTCGTGGGTGCAGCCTCGGTAGACCTCGTCTTCGGTTGCATAGGTCAAAGTTGTCGCCAAAATACCGGGAACACGACATGGAGAACCATTGACAATCACGACGAGCGTCAAAAGTCTAAACAAATTATTATACATCCAACATGATACATCTACATGCACATGCGTACATGGGTATGCGCATTTAGCTAGTTAGCAAGCCAGCAGAAGCGTTGTAGCTAGCAAGCCTGCTACCAAACGTGCTACTCCGGAGTACTTGCTAAATAATGCATGCATGATGCATGCGAGGTGGCGGCGTGCACATGCTTGCAAACAGGCAAACAACAGCAACGTTCGGCGATAAAAAACCGGGTGCACACGGAAGTGTGGCAGTGTATACGTGCAGTCTTGGGTCCGCCGTGTGAATCAACAGCAAATGACATGCGGATGGCCGGATGGGCTTCTCTTGGTAGCACCGTAGCAGGTAGATGGGCCTGTGAGGAAGAAGCGGGACGTCACGCGCGACGCATCCAACCGACCGGCGAAACCTATATGCCGCCCGTAGGCGCCTCAGAATTGCCTCGCGAACCGTTTTCTGGGCCAGCCCACTTTTCCCTTCTTTTTCTTTATTATCCTTTTTGTTTCTTTTTCTTTTTCGTTTCTATTTCTTTTTATGTTTTTGTTTCTTTTTTGTTTTTGTTTCTTTTAAAATGGAACCGTTTTAAAAATAAATAAGTTTAAAAATGGTTCCCAGTTTTAAATATGGAACCATTTTCAAAAATGGAACTGATTTTTAAATTCGGAACCATTTTTTAATTGGGAACCATTTTAAAAAATGAATAATTTTCAAAAATCGGAAACATTTTTGGTTCGGAACCATTTTAAAAAAGAACCATTTTTGAAAAAACATAACCTTTTTCATTCGGAACCATTTTCGAAAAAATCGGAACCATTTTTCGGTTCGGAACCATTTTTTTGTTCGGAACCATTTTTCGGTTCCGAGCAATTTTTCAGTTCGGAACCATTTTTCGAAAAATCGTAACCATTTTTAAAAATCAATCGGAACCATTTTTTCCGGTTCGGGATCATTTTAAAAAATCGAAACCATTTTTTTTTGGTTCGGAACCATTTTTAATAATCAGAGCAATTTTTCGGTTCGGAGCCATTTTCAAAAAGTCGTAACATTTTCAAAAATCGGAACCATTTTGAAAATATTTTCGAAAAATTGGAACCATTTTTTTCATTCAGAACCATTTTTCGGTTCGAACCCGTATTCTAAAAAAGAAACCATTTTCTTAAAAAATAATTTTCCAAAATATGAACCATTTTTTTCAAAAAGCGCAAAGTAAAACATAAAAGTAAAAATGAAAAAGTGAAAACAGAAAAATGAAAACAAAAAATAAACCTAAAATTCAAACTCACGCGCGCGTGAGTTTTAGGCCGGCCCACAAAGCAAATCCTGTAGGCGCCCCCGAATTCAGGGCGCCAACGGGCGGCAAAAAGGGGCACCCCAACCGACCGTAGCTACAGTCGGCTGATGAATAGCGTTTCCCTAAATTTATCCAAATGAAATTCTAGAAGGGGCTTTGGGCAACCTTAGAGCCTCTTTGCTGGACATCGGTTTTGCCTCGAGCCCTTAGAAGCCTCTTTGGAGATGAAATAAGGGAGACGCAAAGATGGGCCAAAGGCTACGAAAATACTGTAGTACGGTTTGGGCCAGGAATCGGCCGTCTTGAACTGGAATCGTTTTCCATCATTCGTTCTTGTTGTCTTGTTTGCTGTTGGCGAGGATGTCGTTGGACATGGCGCGCTGTTCCCTCGCAAAGCCTCTCGGCAGCACCACCGCCGCGACTCCGCTCCTCTCTCGCCGCCGCGGTCTGCTAACCACTAGCGCCGCCGCCTCTCCGACCATGAAAACAAAAACGCAGCGTTTTTCAGCCCTATCGAAACCGCCTAAACTACCGCCGCCGCCTCTCTTCCCACGCCCAAAGCTCCCCATCCCCACCATCTCCAACGAAACCCCCGCCAAGGGCAACCAAGAAGACAACAACACCATCAACGAGTCATCGACGGGCCCAATGTCCTCTCGGTCGTCCTCCGGCGCCAGCGCCGGCGCAGTGCTCCGCCTCATGGACGCGCTATGCGTCGCGCCCGACGAGGACGTCTACATCTCCCTCCTCAGGGATTCCGTCGAAGCTGCCGAGGTGGTCGCGGTGCACGCCCACATCACCGAAAAATGCGCTGCATTGGGCCTCCCCCTGCCGCTAGCTAACCGGCTGATGCTTGCCTATGCGAGCTGTGGCGACACAGTATCCGCCCGCAAGGTGTTCGATGAAATGCCCGTAAAAAACGGCATCACGTGGGCAACCATGGTGTCGGCCTACTCTGATGGATGTTTCCATAACGAAGCAATAAGCCTCTTCACCTGCATGTGTCACGAAGAACAGAAGCTCGCTGGTGATTTGCACGACCATGCCATTGTAGCTGTGCTGCGGTCATGTGCTCGGCTGAGCAAACTAAGCTTTGGGGAACAGGTACATGCGCTTGTCGTCAAAACGAACAAAGTATGGTGATACCGGTAGTTCTTTGCTGCAGTTGTACTGTGAGAGTAATCGCCATGACAGTGCACGGCAAGTGCTTGAGACAATGAGGTGTTCTTCCCAGGAGCCGGTACCTGAGGCAGCCTGGACTAGCTTCATGACAGCTTGCCACCGACATGGCCTACTGGATGAGGCCATCCACGTCTTCAGGGACATGGTGTCCTCCGGTGTTGCCGGGAGCAGTTTCTCCCTGTCAAGCATTCTTGCAGTGTGCGCGGAGTCAGAGAAGCACAGGTGCTTCGGACAGCAAGTGCACGCCGACGCCATCAAGCACGGCGAGGAAAAGAACCAGTTCGTTGTATCTGGGTTAGTCCACATGTATGCGAACCAAGGGAGGCTTGCCGATGCTGCAAGGGCATTCAAGGCAGTGGGCAGCAAGCCGGACGCGGTGTGCTGGAACGCCATGGCCACGGGGTATGCTCGCGGTGGATGGTACAGAGAGGCAGACAGAATGATGTACCAAATGAAAGCTGCAGGAATTGATCCTCCTGGACTTGATGTTGTTAGAATGGCCTGCTCCAGATGAGTTACCGAATGAGATCCTTGACTGCACATCTACGGTGTGATCTGTGTGATAAAAAAAGGAGCGACTAGAGAAGACTTACTACCGACATTTCATCTCTTTCTAACAAGATATATGTATAACGTTATAAACTAGTAGTGTTGACATAATCTCCACAACTCACCGATTAGGATTTACTTAGCTCGACGGGTTATTTTTTATATGTAATGTTTTCGAAATAGAAGTGGGTATATAATTTATATTGCAGAAAATTATGTTCTGACATTTCATCATGCAATCATTGAAATGATGATCAGTTGCTCTATATATAATCGATAGGTTGAACGTGAAAACAATGGACAACTCTTTCTTTTTGTTTCCGGTTCCCGTGGGTCCTCAGTATGATCGTCTCAGACATAATTTAAGGGAATAAGTACACGAATCGCATTCAGCAAGCACATGCCTCATATCTTGGTGTGGTGTTTCCACCTGTCTATACGTAATACGTTAAACATTTAGCTGACACCTTCAGTCGACCTGTCACGTGAGCCCACATTTCAACGAAAAAATGAACATGCCCTGTTGAATGGTGAAATTTGAAATAGAACCAAGTAATGCATGATGCATTTCTACTTTTCGATTTAGGATAAACCCAATAGCACTACCCATTTACATCCTGACAAATATACATCACAACACAAGACTTGATCATTGTTTTCTTAGATCACGAATTGCAGTAACCTCAGAAGGGTAATCAGACAAGCCAACATTGAGCAGGTTTGATCGGTCGTGCTCCATGACTTGAGAGGGCATGACTTCTGCCAAAGTTGCGTCACGGGATATTGAACTTGATGAACCTGGAACTTTCGCATCCACAACAGATATTTCTACCAGCTGTATGTCTTGTCCAGATGGTACGATGCTGCCAGGGCTATATTTTGTCGGTTCGTCCTCTCCCTCGTTGCTGTAGAGCGCATATTCATGATATGTTGGTGCAAACTGCAAAGAAAAAGGAATCAATTAAGACTAAGCAATGAGGCGACACTACACTCTGCAATTGAGATTTACAGTGGCATGGGCAGGGGGCTAAGCAGGGCAGGGTGGGGTTCTGATATCTTATATACCTGGTGAACAGTATCATGGTAGAAGTCACTGAATTTCAGAGCATGAAGAAGGCTTCCTCTGAAACCGCCGAAAGGACGGGAATTGGACCCAGCATACTCCTTGTAGGAGAAGGAATATTGGTGCCCAACGGCTGCTATAAGCATCTCAACACAGAGCACAAAATTTTGGAGATAAGCAGCTTTTTCAGCATCTTTTATGAATCCAGATTTCGCAGCAAGGAAAACCATGACACCCTGAGACAAAAGATTCAAATGAGACAAAAACAGCTTCCATTGCTTGAACAAAACTGGTGGCTCGAAAATAGATCCATAGAAGAGAATAACTGATCCTTACAGTGCACTATACCTGCCAATATGTGAGAAAAACAACTGATTTGATCATGATGAATTTTGGGACAGGGTTGTATGGTTGAAGTAGATCTCTGCATGCCACATAGAACAGTGCAAGAGCAAACAGTGCCATCGAGTATGAGATTGTATAGATGATAGTTATGTATAGATAGGACTGGTTGACGCTGAAGTTTCCATCTTCAAATTTTCCTTTGGCATAAAGCATGAAGGTAATAACAACCAATATTGGCTTGAGGATCACAAACTGCAGACAGCCTTGTTTGCATCTCCGTATAAAACGGCTGTCAAGGCACACAAAATTATCAGTTATTTAGTGTATTATGTCATGACATGATTTTCAAAGAAATGTTGAAGTAAATATTTCTGTACTACTAGTGATATCAGTCCAGAGAATATTACACACCCATCTAGAGGAATTGCTGGGAAACAGCACGTCATCAGGAACCATGACGGCTTCAGAGATCGGCCACTCAAACTTATCACCACCGCACCAGGACCACCGACCCATGCCAAGCAGAGTGAAAAGAAATTGTATATGACCCAAGCATCGTAGCTGAAACACAATCCAGAAAGTACAAGTTTAGCACAATCTAGCTTTGCACTGTATTAATTCGCTCAAAGTTCTATGAGCGCTAGTAAAATGCCCAAACTAAAAAATACTCGAATTATCACATGTAAACACTGACATGAGAAAGTGTACAAAGGTAGCCAATTCGATCAACTCATAAGCAAGTAAAAAAATATGATGCCAGCAATGTGAAGCATTACGTCTGTCAATTGCTGGTAATTACAGGAATATAAACATTTGACCAGAACTCGGAAAATGCAACAGAGGTCATGGAAATTATTTTCAAGCCTCCTTTTTCCTCAGTATTTTGATAAGGAAGATCAGATACTCTGTCAGCAAACAGTACTTATAATATGTTATGGATGTGAGAAGCAGCAGCCACAATGGTTTAGGACCGGTGGGAACAGCAAGCAGATGTAGCTTCTGTGATAGAGACATTCAAGCTGTTTTGAATACGACCCTAATGTTATTTATTTCAATCTTCTATCATTCAGTTCATTATTTGGTTCCGAGTGTCACAGTTGGCTCAGTTAAGCAAATACACCAACAAAGAATGTTTCTAGTATCTATCCCCTTCTTCTGCAATAAGGCCTCAAATCAAAATCAAAGCCTGTAAGGGCAGCATGGCTGGCTGACCAAGGTAAGTGTTCCATTCATCCAACACCCTCAGTCCTCAGATTGTTACTCAGCCGTGCGTATGGCAGATATTGGTATCAGGGTCCGACCATCATGAGACCATAACACTTACAGCACCTACCCTCTCTATTCATTCGCGAAACTGGGAAACCTCGCCATATTCTTCATTGTATTTGCGAATCAGAACCATCTTCGATAAACAATATCTATTTTCAGCTGGACATAGTAACTTTCCCCATACACGGCAGGGATTAATAAATCAGTTGCTTACTAAAAAATCAATAAGTTGACACTACAATTTTATCATACACTGGCTACATATTTCCCACACACTATATTAAAATGGACTAAAATGTTAATGATTTTATGCTGGTGGGAAAAAGATAGACAAAAACATGCGAAATAATGTAAAGTCGTCATTTAGTTCTTGAATTGCGTGATCCACCTGTAGTTAGCATTTGTAGAATCAATGTGTTGAATACTTGTGATAAAACAAACCTAATGTACTACTGTGTCATTGATGTGATGGATTAACCAGTTTACATGGTATATACTCGAAGAAAAGCAGATCTCCCAAAAATATCAAAGCTCTAATGGGAACAGTAACCCAGCAAATCTTTAGGACGGCTTGACTACACACTATTATGGGAAGCATTTTCTCAATACGGAGCATAAATACCACCTCAAAAATAGTTCCTGCAGATCTTCTTACGGTGGGATCATCGCTATCCATGAAAATACATGTAAATACTTTGATTTATATACAGAAGCGAAAATTATACAGCTAAATTGAGTAAGTGTCGCAGAATAAATGATCCAAGTATTAGAGTTAGTGGCAATCTACTCACATTTCACGGATAGAGTTGAAATAGATCGCGCTATCAGGTAGTGCAAGGGAAAGGAATGACATCACTGCATATACCTGCAAAATAATGTACCTATCAATAATAAGGTCGAATACTGAACCATATGACGTCCAACAGTAAAACAATGTTAGCTAACCTAAACAACATTCCATGAAACTTGACAGTTCCTTGAAGGTACTCTCTCCGTTCCAATTTAATTGACTTGCTATCCACCATGGATGTATATATACATGCAACATGTCTAAATACATCCACATTTGGCTAACAACAGAACAGGAGTAATATTCGTACAACCATGGCTTGCATTTGATTCATATGGCACAATCAAGTGATTGACCATATATCTTTCTCATGTAACTATATTCCAATAGCCCCGTGAATTGTTTTAAGCCTAAATGACAAGAGATAACTCTACGAGTCCACCAGCAATCTAAGCAGATCTACTAACTATATGAAAGACGGAACCTTTAGCGATCGGAGAGCGCCCCGTGCACTGTACAACTACAGTAATAAACAGTAACAGCAGTTCCACGATCCGTGCCATCCGCTACCGATCCGACGGCCAACAGAACGCACCGTGACGCTTTTGCAAAAAAAACCCACAAAACCGAAAAACAACCCGCAGTCCACGACAACGCGAGGCGAGGGACCGTTTTGCGAGCAGAAGGACTAATTTGCAATTAAAAGAAAACATAAGGACTTTATTGCAAAACGTACACAGACTCCTCCCTCTCCCCTTTCTCTCCCGCGAGGCCGGGGATCGCCGGCGGGCGCCGCCGCGCGCCGCTGCCCCTCCGCTCCTCCCCCGACGGATCGAAGGCCGCACGGAGCTCCGGCGTCACGTCCTCTCCCTCTTCGCCGGAAATCGTCCGTCGGGCCGTCGCGCAGGCGCCGGAATCGCCGACGCCGCAGCCGCTGGCCGCCGCCACTTCCGCGCGTCGCCGGTGCCGTTCCGGTGACCTAGGATAGGCGGCGCCGCCAGCTACGGACGCCCCGCGTCCGCGCGCATCGGTCGCACCCAGGCTCGCGTCCTGGAACGCAGCGGCGCGCCGCCGGCGAGCTCCGCCCCGCCGCGGCAGAGCCCAGCCGCCGATGACGCCAGCGTGACGTCGCGGCTGGGGTGGGCCGGCCAGCTGGGGGCCAGCTGGGCCGCTGTTGGGCCGGGCTGGCTGCTGCCAGCTCGGCCCTTCTTTTTTTTACCCCTCTGTTTTTTAATTTTTTTCCTGCTTCTTTCTAAACTCTGAAATTTAATTAAATTTAAAAATGCAGGGTTCTCCCAAATTTCAATATATATATTCAAAACTAAACAAATTTTGACTCACAAAATTCCAAATTTGAATTTTCCACACAACAGTATCTTAAAGACCGAAATTTAATTAAAATTAAAGTGCAAGATTTCTCCTAAATTTCATTATATACAAAACTAAACAATTTTTGACGCACATATTCCAAAACTTGAATTTTCCATACCACGATGTTCTCAAAGAAATTTAAACAAATTTTAAATTAGGAAAGATGTAATTGGTCAAGGTGCAAACATTTTCTAAATTTCAGTACATTTCAATGTGGACACCTTCCCGTCATTCAGAAAAGTGACGCACATATTCCCAAACTTGAATTTTCCATACCACGATGTTCTCAAAGAAATTTAAACAAATTTTAAATTAGGAAAGGTGTAATTGGTCAAGGTGCAAACATTTTCTAAATTCCAGTACATTTCAATGTTGACACCTTCGTGTCATTCAAAAAAGTATAAATTTCAAAGTTCCCTTTCAAATTACTCAGTTCATACCAATTTCTAACAAATTATAAAAAACAAAAAAAATACTCATTACATATACTTTGGAACCTTCTCCGAAATATTTCAAACCTTCCAAATTCCAAATAATACAAACCATCTTATGTAAACAAATTCAAAGAAATGACAAGTGTTACAAAATCAAACTCTTTATATCTACCCATCACAAACAAAATGTCAACAGCATTTCAGAATGATCAAAAAAAAACTTTTTGTAGCAGAATGCAGACATATTTGAACATTTCAAATTGGTAAACTATCAAAGACAAACTACATACATTTCCTCTTATTATGTGATGTTAAAATTAATATATACTCACACAATGCATTTCCTCTACTTATGTAGTTCAATCAAATACTTATTGCAACATAAATACACATTCCACCAAATCAATTAGCTGACTATTCGAACTACCCTAAAATACATCAAGATCCCCATAAAAAAGTGCTTACTACTCTAGAATATATCAACATGCTCAGATAAACAAATGCTAAAAATGTATGGAGAAAAACAAACATGTTTTAATATTTTCAACTGGCGAATATTCGGATAAAATCTAATTGCACTTCCTCGAATTACATGGAGTTAAACATATTAAATGCTCACACAATAAATTTCCTCTAATTGTGAACTCAAATTAAACATTTCAAATTGGTAACTATTTACAAGTAATATGCACCCCTTTTATTTATATGTACTCTCCAATTTAAAAAACTTCTCTAATTATGAAATTCAATTGAATAAATGTGTATCCCCACAGATCAACTTCAATTGAATAAATGTGTATCCCCACAGATCAACTTCAAATGACTATTGACAAAAAAAAAAATAGAAACATTTTCCAAACATTTCTATTTGAAATGTACCAACATGCTCACAAAAAATAATGTGAACTATTTGAGTCAACATAGAAACATATTCATTTCAAGTTGCTTAATATTTGGAAAACATCCAAATGCACTTCCTCAAATTACATAGTTTTTTTTGCACATTCCAATTTGCTTAAGAATTTGACGCACTCTAAAATATATAAACATGCTCACAAAATTAAATGGCAACTATTTTTTGCCAGAATACAAACAACTTCCAATATTCCAAATTGCTTAATATTGGAAAAAGCATCCAAATGCAATTCTTCATATTACATGTATTTCAATTTAATAAATACTCATACCATGCATTCTCTAACTACGGAGTTAAAATGAAAATTTATGGCGAAATAAGAAAAAAAATCAAACAATTTAAATCGCTGCGTACTTGGAGATACTCTACAGATCAAATTTCAATGGATTTTGGCATTTCGAACTACAACAAAATAAATATTCTCTAACTATGGAGTCATTTTACAAATTTATGAAAAAATACAAACTAACATATGCCCACAAAATTCAGTAAAGGCGCGCCGTGCCGACACAACAAAAATCTACACTATATGCACGAAAACAATTTAATTTGGCCAAAATTTGAAAATACGCAAAGAAAAACACTTGCTCCAATTATATGGACAAATAGATGGAGTTGAATTTCACAAAACAAACTCCCTAATTATGAAATTCAGTTCAACAAATGATCTTTCGCACTCATTATGGACTTAAATTACAAATTGACAAACAGACATAAACATTTTCAAACCTTCCAACTTGCTTAAAGATTGGACATACTCTAAGATATATCAGAATTTTTTCTTTTCAAAAACAATTTAAGGGACTGTTAAACTTCCGACATGTGGGCCTATCCTATTTAAGCACATTAGAAACAAAAATTGTAGAGGTAAACTTCTTCTTCCAAAAATCAAAACGTTTAGATATAAACAACTTTTGAACATGTACATTTCCAAAAACAAAGTTTCTTCCCCAAGTATTCACAAATATGACAAATATATGAACACTAACACAAAAAACTCCCTTCCTCTAATTATGTGCAGTTACATATATTAAATGCTCACATAATGCACTCCTCTAGCTGTAATCTCAAATTAAACATTTCAATTTGGTAAATATTTGGAATTAATATGCACTCCCTCTTATTATATCAAATTCAATTGAATAAATGTGCGTTTCCCACATATGGACTTCAACTAACTACTGATAAAAAAATAGAAACATTTTCCAACCATTTCAATTTTAGATGTACTAACATGCTCACAAAAAAATAAATGTGAACTATTTAAGTCAACATACCAGCATTTTCAGACATGTACAATTGCTTAATATTCCGATGTTCCACAAAATATAACGCAAATGCTCAAAAAACAACTAACTGCTGATAAAAAATAAAAACATTTTCCAACCATTTCGATTTTAGATGTACCAACATGCTCACAAAAAAAATTGAACTATATAAGTTCACATACCAACATTTTCAGACATTTCCAATTGCTTAATATTCCGATGGTCCACAAAAAATATAACGCAAATGCTCAAAAAAAATTACTCATAGCAAATAACAAAAAAATTACAACATTTCATTTTGGCCAATATTTCGACACCATACGAACGAACTTTCCGCAAATGTAGAATCAAATTCAAATGGATTTTCCTGATTTCACTTAAATATTGACGTCGAAATGCAAACATGTTTGACCATTTCGATCCACTGAATATTTGAATATTATATACAATATATCCGATATGCACAAAAACAATGCTACCTATTCATGACAGAATAAAAACATGTTCCAACATACCAATTTACCTAACATTTTCGTTAACAAAAAATATATATACTGCAAAAAAAAACATCAAGGGTGTGCCGTGACGGCACGCCAAATTCAACTAGTATAGCCACAATGAAACAAAGATATTCAAACTTATCCAGTTTACCAGCATATGAACTACGGAACTAGCATGCAAAATCCAGATTAAACAGCATCAATATGAACAAAGAAATATATACAAGCAATTTGCACACTAATCAGAACAATGTAGTCAGCACTCAGCAGCAAAGAATGCACCTATATTTAATAGCATTCCATTCTCATATCAAATTCACAAAGATTTTTACAGACACAACACCATGGAATACATCCAAAATCACCCGGAAGTAGAATCCAATCACCACCTCGAAATCTAAACAAAGCCCGTCCCTTATTAATGAAAGGCCCTTGCTCCATTCACACCAAACCCCTCCTCCCAACGCCATAGGCACATGAAATTAGTTATGGACGGGAGCCACCACCCTGTCCCTGACCCCATTGGAACCTCAAACCCACCACAAGTAACTAGAGAATCCTAATTTTGCGAGGAGGCAGCTGCACCTGGAGCACCCACGCCACCAACAAATCGCTCACGAGTTCACAGTAACACGCACTCAGAAATCAAAACCAGAGGAACTCCGTACCTAGCAACCTAGAGCTAGGAGGTAGCCAAAGGGTGGGGATGGGAGCAGTACCGGCACCATGAAGATGACTCGGACGATGAATCGCTGGTGGGTGGGCTCGGCGTAGTGGAGGAGGTGGTGGTAGATGAGCCGTACCACCACCACCGTCGCCGCCGCAGCGCACGCAAGCGCTGCGGCCGTGTACGCCGCCGCCACCGCCCACCCCTCCATACCCTGGCGGGCGCGGACCCCAGGCTCGTCGCCAGACGGGAGGAACAATGGGGAGCAGCCGGGGGGAACGAATTTGTTGAGAGATCGCGAGCGAGTTCGGGCGCGCGGCAGATGGGGACGGAGTTTTCCGCGTAATAATGGAGGCGTGTTGAATATAATCTGGACGGGATTTGAGTTTTGACTCCACGGCCAAGGGCCACGGCAAAACTCTACTCCATCTTTGATTCAAAGAAAAACAATCTATTTAATCAGTGTCTCTTTGATTCAAAGAAAATACTCCCGAATTTTTCAAACATGAGATGCTTTGGTAAATTTTCTACTCCTGAATAATACCGGTGGTTCGAGAGAACTAGGCAGTGGCCTAGTGGCAAGGGCTTGCAGTGGCAAACCCTGCGCCCAGGGTTCGACTCCCATCGGGAGCAAATTCCTGATGTCTCACCCGGGTGGCTTCTACTATAAAAAAAATCATGGGTGCTAGGCCCATGGATCTCTTTTTTTTTTTAATATCGGTGGTTCGACTCTGAAGCACAATCTCCATGTGCCGATCAACCCGTTATGCGGTTGCACATGGTACGCAACTCTAGCGAGCAGCTACTGGATTTTTTTAATAAAGGGTATATATTAATATCATGAAATATCAGTTACATCCGGACTCTGCAAAGTTACCGGATAATTGTTATCATGTTCTCTGGATAATCGTTTTCCGGTACAAGTCGTCTTCGTCAGAACAAATAAACTAAAATCGACCCAAATATTTGAACATAGACCGATATACCAGTTCGCGCGTTAACTTTTACAGATGAACAAGACTAGATATTGCAGTAGAAATTAAACTACACCAGATACGAAACTAAACTGGACTAGACTACAAATTAAACTACAAACCCTAGATCTACGGGTTGGCGACAACGATGGTGGTGCGACGGCTGGTCTTCTCTCCGGCGGCGGCGCCGATCTAAGGGTCGACGTAGAGCTCCTCCTACTCGACGATGCAGAGGACGGCCACGGCGACCTCCTGCGCATCCACCGTCTCACGAAATCGGTCCTCGAGACCCTCCTCGCTGGCCTTGAACGCCTCCTACGTGACGGCCAGCTCGGCGTCGGCGTCCTCCACCCGCTTCCATGTCGGCACCATGTCGTCGACGAGGACGTCGAGGATGCAGGTGTCGGTGTGGCCGCCGCGCGTGATGTGGCACCCGCTCGCTGGACTAGGCGGCAAATCGTTAGGAAGGACAAACTCATCCTCCTCCGGCTGCAGCATCTTCCTCCAGCCGCTCGAGCTCACCGCCTCCACGTGGTGCCTTCGTGGGGTCCACGACATCATCAGGCCCGCCCACCGGAGGTCCTTGTATGAGCCTCGCAGGCGGGCGCCATTTGAGTGGTTCACGGCGGCTCGCCCCGCCTTCTCGCCTCCCTCCTTGCCGCCTCGTCTTCCGGCGGCTCACGGCCTCCTCCGCCTTCGCCTTGGTCGGAGGATGTGCGGTGCACCGTGGATTGCTCGCTGGAGGTTGGGGAAAGGCGCGGTGGCGCTATGCTAGTTGCGGCGGAGGGGTGAGGTTTTGGTACCGCATCGACCCCTCCGTCCCGCTTAACTAGTGGCCGGCCCACCGCTTATCTGTTCACCAAAAAAAAAATCTGGGTCGTGCCGTTATCCTATAAACTTCATTGGAAAATAATATTGATGTCTAATCTCATGGAAGAATTCCTTCACCACAATCAAAGGAACTTCCTCTTCCCAAAAGATTTATTTAGACATGTTATCTCAATCCTATCAGGTTTCTATTCATACACTTCTCCTATCCTACAATCCAAGGAGCCCTTATATGGTTAACTTAACATTATAAAATTTCGAAATTTTTAGGATGTTATATCATCCTAGAGTGCGGACAAATTATCAAAGGGCGCGTATGTGGAGACGGTTTAAAAGGCCAACACGTGAGTGCCCAAGGACCGCTCATGTCAACATACATGCAACAACTTAAGAGAACATGTTTCATTTCGTCTTCGGTCAAATCCAACAAAAATTACCATATCAAATGTCACTTGCGTCATATCGTTGAGCATCCGCTAACAATCAGAATTCTTCACGAGAGAGAGAGGGGGAGATAGTGAGAGGGAGTTGGAGAGAGACCATCGGGATGGCGATGTTATGGAACCTATTATACATGAGAATTTGTATTATGTAGCAACACACATGAGAACACGATGAGAGAGTGGACGCCGTCGCCGAGGTGGAGGTGTCAAAACATCTACTCCTTCATGTATTTATTTTGTATGTCAACATTGTCTACACACATGATAACACCGGTTGTTGCAGAACGAAATGCTGGCAGAGGAAGTTCCCTTCGTTCCCCTCCCCTCCCGTAACAGTAGCGAGCGGGCGGAAAAGGCGAAAGGGAGAGCTCCAGCTTCCGTGCTCCGCCGACGGCCGGATCGGCGGTCTCCTCCCTTCCGGTCGCCCGTGTGGCGGTGGGGGTGTGGAGGGACCTCCGATCTGTGCCTTAGGTGTGTAGATAGTAGGGTTAGGGGTAGGTTTCCGGCTGGCGTTGTTCGGGTGGAGTTGGCGGCGGCGGTGCGGATTAGGTGTGCTGGTGTTCGATCTCCACCTCGGCGGCGGTCTGCGGAGCGTTGCCGGCGAGCTCCAGGTGTAGTTCCCTCTCGGATCGGCGGATCCGGTGAGGTTTTGTGCTCTGAGGCGGTCGTCGTGGCGGAGGCGGTGACTGTCCTCTGGAGCTTTTGGTCCCTCGCCCCCTCCTTCGTCTGGGTTTGGCTCCTCCTGGCCGGGCCTTGGGGGTGCTGGGGGTGGTGCAGAGGGGAGTTGGTGCGCTGCGCCGGCTGCCTCCTCTGCTTGTATAGGAGTGGCTTCTTCGGGATCTCGGTGCCCGCCGTCGTCGTCTACCTCGTCTTGCTCCTCCCTACTCCGGCCGGCCGTGGTGGCGAGGGGAGTGGGTGCGGTCAAGGGGAGATCTTCGGTGGTGGCTCCGGCAGGGCTTCTTTGAGCTCAGTGCAGGGTTTGGTGGAGGATGGGTGGAAGTGGGGTGGTGGCGCCGTGGCCGTGCTCTTTCAGCGATCTTCGGTCCCGTTGCTTGCGGCGGGCGGCTCCTGCGGCCTTCTTCATGAGTGCGGCGTCTTCTTCCCGGGGCTGGTGGTGGCCTGGGACCTTCTTCTTCGGCAGTTCGTCGGCGTCGAGGTTCTGCTTTAGGTTCTGCGGTGGTTCCGCGTTTCCTCGCTGTTGTACTGGGTTTCTTGGCCTTGTTCGTTTGCGTATTCCTGTGTGTTGTACTCTGGTTTGTAATCTGGTTTGAATACGCAATGTTGATCCTTTCAAAAAAAAAAAATGCTGGCAGAGAGAAAAAAAAAAAGACACGAGGAGAGACAAATACAGTTGGAAAAAAAAGTGATTGCAGGGGAGGAGAACGAAATTGTGTTTGTCAGTAGCAATGCAATGACAAATTTCTGTACTCTTATGTTTTACATGCATTATTTTGTTTTTTGTATGAACTGGAGGAAAAAAAACTCTCCGGAGCCCCAACGAGCGGTGGAAACTCTGAGCAGCCCGGTCAGCGTGAACCTGTCCTCGTGACTCGCGTCGCTAGCTGGATCCGCTAAATCCCGTGCCCCTTCCCACGCGCCTCCCCACTCTTCTCGGCCCCCGTTCCGTTCACTTCACGTAGCAAAAACCCGCGACTCTAAAGCCAGACCACTCCACTGCACACTCCCCCGACCCCGTCTCGCCGTTCGCCAGCTCGCCTCCGCCCTCTCCGCCCTTGCCAACCTCCAGGATCTTCCTGCTGCCAATGGCGACCTCTACGGGACCCGCGGCGCCTCGGACGTCCTGCCCCTTCCGCTCGGTGGCGCTCCGTCCCACGCCGCGGCGGGCGCGCCGTGCGGCTGCCGCCACCAGCTGCGTCCTCGTCGATGTCCCACAGGAGATCAAGGTCTGTCGCGCATGACCGCCCTGTTATTCCGCCTCCTCGTGTAGTATCTTCGGTTGGATCCGCGTGCCGTACCGCCGGTACCGGTGATCCGTGTGTCGCGTCGTACGTTCTGGCCTTCTGGGTAATGATGTGTTATGGTCGTGTCCAGGTGGAGCCCGTGGAGGCTGGTGCCCCGGCGTCGTCGACCGCTGCAGCGGTGCGGTGGGACGTGAGCCCCGATACGGTGGCGTCCATCATCCTCGGTGGCGGCGCTGGCACGCGCCTCTTCCCGCTCACACAGACCAGGGCCAAGCCCGCGGTATTCATCTCTATCTCCCTCTCAATTGCTCATAAGTCAGATTTCATTATGCATTGCATGAATGGAAAATTACATTTGTGGGTTATTTTTGCAGTCCAAGCCATCGACTGAACCTTGTCTTCTGTTTGTATCAGGTGCCAGTAGGGGGTTGCTACAGGCTCATCGATATCTCGATGAGCAACTGCATAAACAGCAAGATCAACAAGATATACGTCCTCACCCAGTTTAATTCCCAGTCTCTCAACCGACACATTGCACGGACCTATAACTTTGGCGAGGGAGTTGGTTTTGGTAATGGGTTTGTGGAGGTAATACTTTGTTCCTAAGTTGTAGTATCACTTAATTATGAGGTGTAATCGAGCAGACGTGCAGATGTGATGAGTCGGTGCTCATGTTTCCTCCTGGATGTTTTTTCTTGTTGGATAGGTACTGGCTGCTACTCAGACAGCAGGGGAATCCGGAAAGCGATGGTTTCAGGGAACAGCCGATGCTGTCAGACAGTTCTTGTGGCTGTTTGAGGTTTCGGCAGTGCCATCTCAATACTTTTTATAACTTTGATGCTAGGTCTTTCCCAGTATTATCTTATGCCCTGCCTTTTTTGAAGGATGCAAGGCTCAAACGTATAGAGAATATACTGATTCTATCTGGCGATCATCTCTATAGAATGGATTATATGGACTTTGTGCAGGTGTACTCCTTGTTGACATTTTACAACGAGGCTTTTTTCTTGTTTGGTTGACAAGATATCTAACTGATCATATATGTTTGCAGAAGCATGTTGACTCTAATGCTGATATTTCAGTTGCTTGTGTTCCTATGGATGAGAGGTCATTTATCTGTGTCTTGTTTCATTCATCTGATTTCTAGTTTATCATTTGTTTTATACATCAAATGGCATTTTCTTGTTACAACCAACATATATAGAACTACTTTGTATTTTGTGACAACCAACTGAGAGACATTTCTCTCTTGTTTGTTTTATGCGCCTGCAGTCGAGCTTCTGATTTTTGGTTGATGAAGACAGATATGAATGGTCGCATCACTGATTTTCTTGAAAAGCCCAAGGGTGAAAGTTTGAAATCAATGGTATGTTAACTTCACATAGAATCTAAAGTAAACAATTTTGATTCATAGTTTGTCTAGAGAAGTATAAAATGAATCATATTTTGTTGCATCAGAAATGTTTACATCTACTCTTTTCATTGTTGTCGATGTTTTTTAAATCGCTTGTAATTGTTATCTAACATGCTGCTCCTTGTTAGTGCAGCAAGTAGACATGGAAATATTCGGTTTGACCCCAGAAGTTGCGAATACATACAAATACATGGCTTCGATGGGAATATATGTATTCAAGACTGATGTGTTATTAAGACTTCTGAGGTTAAAAAAAAGCAATAGTATGTAGTGGCCACATTTTTTACTTACACTCCTCTTACATAAAAATTTATTTAAAAAGATATCAGAGTAAAGATCATTGTCGATTTCAAAAGTAGTGTTTGGTTAGGGATATGGGTAGTCCTAGTTGTGCTAGTCGTATACGGGGGCATGGGATGACACAAGCATTTTTGGGTTTGTTATATGGGATCGTAAAATGGGTATCTCAGATGGAAAAAGGAGCTGTCATTGTAGAAAATTTGGAAACATAATATAAGTTAAATTATAATGAATCAACAAAATATACACCGTTAAATTCGATAATTGTATTTAATCTTACACTAATCAGAAAACTAGTAAAAGGTATATAATAATCAACATTGTTGCTTTGTGCCTCAGGCCTGAGCCTGTATGAAAACTTCGCACCTTGTGACCCAAAGAAAGAGGACACCTTTCTAGGCCAGAAGAGAAATAAAATTCTTCCTTTTCCATTTTTTGCTAAATTTATGATTCTAGGAGTTCCCTTCACATCGAAATTGTTGCTTAAGCGGCTTGAGACGATGGTGATACTATTTTTGTTTTTCTTCGTTGTGATCTGTTAGAGCAAATTATCCAACAGCTAATGATTTTGGCTCAGAAGTCATTCCGATGGCAGCAAAAGACTACAATGTGTAGGTATTTACTTTTCATAACCCTTTAAATTCATCACGTATAAGAGTTATGGGTGTCATAATTCCTTTGATAACCACATTTCCGAATGTTGCAAAACATGATGCAGCTTTGCTTGTCATAACTCGTAAAAACCTTTGAGCATGATGCAACGATTTTTTCTTTGATAACAGGCTTATCTATTTGATGGTTATTGGGAAGATATTGGGACCATAAAGTCCTTCTTTGAGGCAAATCTTGCTCTCACTGATCAGGTTTACTTTTTAGCTAACATGACCACATACACCTGCCAGAATACGTTTCTAATGAACTCTTTGTTATTTTTGCAGGCTCCCAACTTCCATTTTTATGAACCTGTGAAGCCCATTTTCACATCTCCCAGATTTTTACCTCCAACCAAGGTTGAAGATTGCAAGGTCAGATTCTCTTATCAGATTTTTTGTTGGAATAAGTCCATTTTGCTCCATTGAAGTTGCAAAAAGTCGACTTAAACTACCTGAATTCAAAACAAACAAAAAATCACCCCATAACGCAAACAAGGTCAATTTTGCACAAGGCAGTTTGGAACACCTTGTTTGTAGATCGGCAGATAAAGTGGACTTTATGCAAAGTTTTAGTTATCAAGTGGCAGCTTTTCTTGATGCATCTGTTTTTGTGCAGGTTCTGAACTCAATAGTTTCGCATGGGTGTTTTCTAACAGAGTGCAGTGTTGGACACTCTGTTATTGGTATTCGCTCAAGATTACAACCAGGAGTGGAACTGAAGGTAATTCCAAGAATATATTATTATTTATTTGTGCTGGAAGAGGAAATGGGCCCATTACTTATAGGTATTGGCAGCCAGCATGCAAGCTTAATCATTGGAGAAATTCGTATCAATGCTAAGTAAACCAAAACACTGTGTAACCTTGTGCAATATTGCCTTCACAGGCCATAAATAATAATTTATAAATTATTGCTTCACAATTCTATTGCGTTCTTTTTATGATTCTTTTAGTTATTCTACGGAAATTGAATTTATGTTCTTACTGACATAACAACACGCAGAGTATTACTGATTATTTTGACCTAAACCTATTGCTAACTATCCTACATGCTGCTAAGGACCGTGTTGTTTTGTTTTGTTTTTCTCAACTGTAAGCTGTATTGAATTATTCAACTGTTTATGGCCCTTACCTTAAAAATCAACTGAGTGTAGGATACTATGATGATGGGGGCAGATTATTATCAGACTGAAGCCGAGAGATTTTCTGAATTTTCTGATGGAAAAGTTCCAGTAGGTGTTGGAGAAAATACCAAAATAAGGTTATGATGTTTATGGCTATATGTACATATTTTTCTCGTATACTTTTCATATGCATTATTCTAATTCTAAGTTCTTACATACAGGAATTGCATTATTGATAAAAATGCTCGAATTGGGAGGAATGTGGTCATTACAAACTCAGAGGTATAACCTCCTTAGATTTTTTTCCGGAACTGTTTAAGGATTTAAACTTATATATATAGGAAAATGGTTCCATACCCCTGGGTGTACCTACTCCCACGTTCAATATACCACATAGGTGAAAATATTTACAAGTTCATTTCAATAACCGTTTTCTGCATGAAATTAGATTGTATCATGTTGCTCAGCAATGATTGGACCAATATGTTAATTGTATAATATAAATTACTACTTAATATTCTAGCTGTGGAACATCTCAATAAAAAAGTAATTGCCGAGTGTTTTATCTTGATGTTGTGAACACAGAATGTGCAAGAAGCAGACAGGCCATCAGAGGGATATTACATTCGTTCTGGGATAACAGTGGTGCTTAAAAATGCGGTGATTCCAGATGGTACAGTTATCTAGAAGAATACTTCAAGATATATCTTCAGGTGAGCTTATGCAAATATTTGTTAAATTTTGTTAAATACTAGGTTGGCGAGTACTGATGCAGATCTTTAATGTTGAATTCTTAACAACTTGAGTTACCACCTCAAGCATGTAACCAGAGTACCATGTGTGGGAAGCAACATTAAGCAAAATAGGTTTATCATTTCTATTTGATATACAAGTCACTGATACATGTAGTAGTTACTGGATGACATGTAACAACAGGGTGTGTAGTAGTTAGATTCAAAGACAATACAATTGTTTTTTGAAACGAGGCAAAAGATTTGTCTTGTATGTTGATATAGGAGAAGCAAACATGATACGAAATTGATGAACTGGAATTTACCCTGGACAAAGTATGTATTAGTACAGCATGAGCAAGAGGATGGCCACATGAGTTGGTAAGGTGTGCCTTTGTAGAACGCAGACATGATATATAAGCAACTAAGCAAGCTAGCTTATCTCGGATATTCTATATTAAATTATCTGGATAGTTCCGTTTAAAAATCCATATACTGGGATATGATTGATACTATCTCCTATCATATTATCATATTCGCCAGAAGAATACCGGATATCCTTTTCTCTAGACCATATCTACTGCTTGAAAGCATATTTTGTTGAGTTGTAAGCCATGCTTGTAAATTGCAGATACCAAAGAAGAATATTGTTGGAGCTTATTGTGGAGTTTGACACCGTGCAGTGAATAAACTTCAGCAGCACAAATACCGCCAGGTCGGCTATGCAGATACAAACTAAGGACGGACATCAGCTCACCATATCACCATTGCATCAAGAACATTGTGGTTCTTCCATAAGCTTCCCACCAAGCAATGATTTGGAGGATCATCCTAGAGCATCAACAGCTATCCATAAAAAGTTAACCTCTCAAGCTTCAGATGGCGCGCAGGGGATACATTTACATGTGGTTACATCAGAATTGTACATGTTGAGGCTAGCGATTCTTTTTGTTTGTTTATGTTGCTCAATGCTCACCATATATGCCATGTGGTGAAGCCAGCGAGCTAGAGAGAGAGAGGGAAACATGCCGATACATTATGTTCGCTTAAGACATAATGATAAGGGGTGGCCCGATCTTCTCTTGTGAGCAACACGAATTTATGGTGGATATATGGTGGATGATCGATAACTAGTGCCTCACTGAAAACTCTCCTCGAACAATCCCTGCTGCCAATGCAACAACAACTGATTCCTTCGGATATTCTCAACTACACACTCTTGCACATGCAATCAAAGATCACGGGTGGTCCTGTATCCCCTTATTCCCAATGGAACAACAAGATAGCACGTAAGATTTGCAATGGTATTACTTCAAGATGAAAGCTTAGCAGCAATTCGATCTAGAGGCTAGGGTTTTAGTTTTAACTTGGTCTCCTATTCCACACGCAGGTGGTAGCTATTTATGGGGAAGGGGTGCGGCCACAAGCCTCTTGCGCAAGCACCTCTACCTCAACTCGGACTGGACTCCTAATTGGACTCATGAAACGAGATACAAACCGACCCAATGGGCTCGGCCTAAAAGGACACGCAGGTCCTGGTCCTTGTACGACTAGGACCCCTTCTTCGGTGCACCAACATGGTGTTGTGCGCCACCCTCTTGCCTCTCTCCATGTGCTCCTCCATCATGTGTTCCTCCATGTTCTCCATGCCATGCTGCTCCTCTCCTCCATTAGTGTTTGTGTTATCAATAAATCTGAGAATACATACATGCATAGATTTAGGTAGTATAAAGTTCTCACAATCAGAAACATCATAATCTAATAAGAGAGAATTCACCTGCTGTTCTATTAACTTGGTTCTTGATCTTGTCATTGGACCAAGTCTCACTTCATTATCTTGGACAGCAGCATTATTAATTGGAGAAGTAGTAGAAGAGCTAGGGATGTCCTCATCATCCTCCCCCCCTTGAAAAGGCATCGTCCTCGATGCAAGATCATCTCCAATGTATGGTGACAAATCAGCAACATTGAAAGAATTGCTTACACCGAATTCATCAATTGGAAGGTCTATCTTGTATGCATTGTCATTTATCTTTGCAAGCACTTTGTAAGGACCAGCACCTCGAGGCATCAATTTGGATTTTCTCAATGTAGGGAATCTATCTTTCCGAAAGTGCACCCATACCATATCTCCAGGTTTAAACAGCACCTCCTTCCTCTTCTTGTTCACTCTATCAGCCACGTACTTCCCTTTCTTTTCTATAGCCTCCTTTGTCTTCTCATGAATCTTTCTTACAAAATCAGCTCGTTTGGATGCCTCCATATTTGTTCTCTCTTGTATGGGAAGTGGCAATAAATCAAGTGGTGTAATGGGCTTAAAACCATAGACCACCTCAAAAGGACACAGCTGAGTAGTTGAATGAACAGCCCTGTTGTATGCAAATTCAACATGTGGCAAACACTCTTCCCACTCCCTCAGATTTTTCTTGATCATGGTGCGCAATAATGTTGATAGTGTGCGATTCACCACTTCAGTTTGTCCATCAGTTTGGGGGTGACATGTAGTTGAAAACAGCAGCTTTGTTCCGAGCTTCCCCCATAGCGTTTTCCAAAAATAGCTCATGAATTTGACATCTCTATCCGAAACAATTGTTCTTGGTACTCCATGAAGCCGTACGATTTCCCTGAAAAACAGATTAGC
Organism: Poa pratensis; assembly: GCA_947311845.1. Classification (NCBI taxonomy): domain Eukaryota; kingdom Viridiplantae; phylum Streptophyta; class Magnoliopsida; order Poales; family Poaceae; genus Poa; species Poa pratensis. The sequence continues at coordinate 84,564,470 of CAMZMU010000052.1, read as the reverse complement.
AATATGCGACGCATCGTCGCTTTTGTGGCATGCAATAAAATGTGACATCTTAGAAAATCTATCCACTACCACAAATATAGAATCATGCCCTCTTTTTGTCCTTGGCAAACCTAACACAAAATCCATACTAATGTCTTCCCATGGTGTAGTAGGTGCAGGAAGAGGAGTATACAAACCGTGAGGCTTCAGCTTTGATTTAGCCTTGTTGCAAGTGATGCAACGTTGTACAAACCTGTAAACATCCCGCCTCATATGTGCCCAATAAAAATTGTCGGCCAACATCAACAATGTTTTCTCACGTCCAAAGTGGCCCATCAATCCACCACTATGTGATTCCTGCACTAACATCAAACGCAAAGAGCACTCGGGAACACATAGTTTGTTAGCTCTAAACAGAAACCATCATGTATGTGATACTTATCCCAAGCTTTCACATCAGAACATTTACATATGGCATAGAAAATTCATTATCTTCAGCATATAAAGATTTCAAACTCTCTAAACCCGAAACTTGAACATCCAATTTGGTGAGTAACATGTTTTTTCGTGACAAAGCATCAGCAACCACATTATCTAATCCTTTCTTATGTTTAATAATATATGGGAAAGATTCAATGAATTCTACCCATTTAGCATGTCTCTTATTAAGATTGGATTGACTCTTCAAAAATTTTAATGCCTCATGATCAGAATGTATGATAAATTCTTTTGGCCACAAATAATGTTTCCAAACTTCAAGAACTCTAACAAGTGCATACAATTCTTTATCATAGACAGAATAATTCAATTGAGCACCATGCAACTTTTCAGAAAAATAAGCAATTGGTTTCTTATCTTGCATCAACACACCTCCAATACCTATGCCACTAGCATCACATTCAATTTCAAATTGTTTATGAAAATTAGGAAGCATAATAAAGGAGCCGAAATCAACTTATTTTTCAGAGTATCAAAAGCAATGTCTTGCGCACCCCCCATTCGAAATCAACACCTTCTTAGTCAAATCATTCAAAGGGGCAGCAATGGTACTAAAATCCTTCACAAATCGTCTATAAAAACCAGCAAGTCCAAGAAAACTTCGTAATTGACTAATAGTCATTGGAATTGGCCAATTTTTAATAGCTTCAATTTTAGTTTCATCTACTTCAATTCCATGCTTAGAAACAACATATCCCAGAAATATGACCTTATCTTTGCCAAAAGTGCACTTCTCAAGATTACCAAATAATTTATTTGCTCGTAGCACTTGCAAAACTTGTCGAATATGATCAATGTGTTCAGTTTCATTGTGGCTATATATGAGAATATCATCAAAATAAACTACCACAAACTTGCCAATAAAATCTCGCAAAACATGGTTCATTAATCTCATGAAAGTACTAGGTGCATTAGTCAAACCAAAAGGCATTACTAACCACTCATATAAACCAAATTTTGTTTTAAAGGCTGTTTTCCACTCATCCCCCTCTTTCATCCTAATTTGATGATAACCACTACGCAAATCAATTTTAGAGAAAATAGCAGCACCACTTAATTCATCTAACATATCCTCCAAGCGAGGTATAGGATGTCTATACGAATAGTGATGTTGTTAATGGCTCTACAATCTACACACATGCGCCAAGTACCATCTTTCTTAGGAACTAAAATAACAGGAACAGCACAAGGAGAAAGGCTGATTCGAATATACCCTTTATCCAACAACTCTTGTACTTGTTTCTGAATTTCCTTCGTCTCTTGGGGATTTGTCCTATAGGGAGCTCGGTTTGGCAATGATGAACCAGGAATAAGATCAATTTGATGCTCAATGCCTCTCAATGGTGGCAAACCCGAAGGTATCTCAGCTGGAAAAACATCACCAAATTCCTGCAAAACATTAGAAACACCAAGAGAAATAGGAGTCATGTCGTTAGAAACTAAAATTTCCCCTTATGCATAAGCACTATAGGTACTAAGCTAGGATCCTCACTAAACTCTCTCAAATCATCTTTGGTGGCTAACATTGTTAAAAGGTTCACTCCCTTACTTTTACCACTCGGCCTAGGCTGATTATCACCTACAGAATTATGCTTATCACTCTTTTCATGTCTCACACTAGCTTGCTCTAAATTTACTTCAGTTTTTTGTCGAGACTCATTTACAATTTCTTGTGGTGACATAGGCCGCAATATAATATCCTTCTTATGCCAATTCAATTGATATGTATTTGCCCGGCCATCATGGATAACTCTTCGATCAAACTGCCATGGCCGACCCAACAGCATGTGGCAAACTGACATAGGAACCACATCACACTCAATTGTGTCTTGGTATGGTCCAATTTGAAATTCCACTCTCACCATATGGCACACCTTGATTTCTTCTTTGTCACTTAACCACTGAATATAATAAGGGTGTGGATGTGGAATATATTTCAACTTGAGCTTTGCACATAATTCCTTGCTTGCTAAATTTCTGCAACTTCCTCCATCAATGATCACCTTGCAAGCCATTTTAGGACCTACAATTGCTTTTGTTTGGAACAAATTGCATCGTTGACCCTCATCACTTGGCTGAACACTCAAAGCTTGTGTGCAAACAATAGTAGGATAATTTGTAGCATATGCATCTATAGGACCATCTTCCTCATCAGAAATATCCTCCTCATTAGGATCAGCATCATCTCCAGTCTCATACTCATCATCAGCATTAATAATCATGACCTTTTTATTAGGACAATCTCTTTTAAAGTGCCTTTTCCTCCACATGTATGACAGACCATATCTCTATTGCGGGTGACATTGGTAGGTCCACTTGACTTGGCAATTGGTGGAACGGATTTCTTGACACCCGAAGTGCTAGCCTCTGGTTTGGCAGTACCACTACGGTTGGGAGCAACTTGAGGTGTTGGTGGTGAGAAAACAGAAGTCTTCTGCGGAAAACTCCTCCGTGTACTGATTTGTGCTTCTTCGGCCAACCTTTCTCAGCTTGTCTTGCTTGATGCAGCAAGTCTGTCATATCAGTGTAATGTGTGTGCCTCACAATGCTCTTGATTTTAAATTGCAAACCAGATAGGAAACGTTGCATTGTTTGTTCAGGAGCCTCCCTAACCGAGCTCGCTGAAGGATCAACTCCATCTCCTTGAAATAAGCATCCACAGATTTTGTTCCTTGTTTCAATTGTTGCAACTTATCATAGAGGTTCGAATATAATTTTTGGGCACAAATCTGTCTCGAAGCAATTGTTTCATCTCGCCCCAAGTAGCAACTTCTGGTTCTCCATTTTCTGCTCTCAAACTTGTAATGCTATCCCACCACAACAGAGCATAACCATCAAAACCAGACGATGCGAGCTTTATTTTCCTTTCCTCGTTATAATCATGCAATCTCCACAACTTCTCAATCTTCAGCTGCCACATCAAATACTCTTCGACATCTTCAGTATCACAAGTGAGAGTAGGTATAGAAAATTTCGGTTTGCCCAAACCATCGTCCTCTCGATTGTGTTCCAATTGGATCCCCTTGCAGCAACTCCTCCACGGCCAGCGTGCATATTACCACGGCCATGTAACTCAGCAGCATTGGGAGCATTGGCGGAAATTGCCGTTGGTTTTCCAAAAGGGTTGCTAAATTTGCAACCTGCCGTGTCAAATTAGTCACGGACTCTTGTAAAATATCCACAGATTCTTGAGTAGCAGCAGCATCAATTTTGAGGTCCAAAGTGTTCAACTCCTCCCTCAAACTATCATCACTCGCCTCTATGGCAGCAGCTATGCGTTTGTACACGGTTTCTCTCAAAGCTTCGTATTCATTCCACTTGACTGGATCCTCAGGGTTCTTCTTAGCCTGCACAACAAGATCACTAGCAGCATCCATTGATTAAGATGTTAGTGAAAACAAAATAATAATGGGATGTGGTGTTCTCTCACAACTCACTCAAAACCAGCAAATAATAGTGTATCTTTACTTGTTCCAAAGTGAAAAGGATTTACTTACCAACACGGACCAATGATAGATGTACCAAGTGTGAGAAGAGAATAACCAGGATATCAAGTGTCACACGGCAAACAGGCTATTTGGTGGAGCTTGGCTTAGGAAATCCTAACACACCAAAATAACAAAGCCTAATTTGCTGTTTGTGATGATGTAAAAACACACCTATAGAACTCACACAAAGTATGGAGACAAATGTGGCAATGCAAATATATGGATGGAAATTTTGCAATGCACTCGAAAGACACTAGCAATAGCTCAATAAAACAGGCACAAGATTGCTCAATTTACTAGTGCACACAGCAAAGTAAAACAGCTCCAAAAACTGCAGTAGCTATGATCAACTTTCAGGCCTCTTCTTTCTCTTCTATTTTTTTTTATAACTCTTTTTCTGTTTTTATACTTTCTCACGTACTGCTACAGTAATCTATTGAGCAGCCTGTGAGCAAATAAAAGCTAGCCTTATGGGAAAGCTCCTAAATATATTTGTAGATAGGCTGTGTCTAGGTCTCACAAAGTTCAGACGGAAAATCCTAATGAAAGGTGCAAAGAAAAACAAAAGAAACACACTAAAACCGATTCCGAGTAGAACTCGAGAAAAGCACGCGGCAGCGATTCACGCGATTCTGTGCTGTGGCAGGAAACCGATTCCGAGTAGAAGTAGACTAAAGGGGCGCGGCAGAGAAAAACAGATAGTAATTGTGCCGTGGCAGAAACCTGATCACAACTCGGATTGGAAAAAGGAAAAACAACTCGGAACACGAACTCTTTTTGGTATTTTGATTTATTGACTCGGAACAGAACTAGAACAAGGACTCGACTCGGAAACAACCTAAACCCTAAACCTAAAAACTCGACGACTAGAAAAAGAAAAACAGGGACGCAAAATCAACCCAAAACAGCAAAGTAAACTAAGCAATTTCGGTGTGATCTAGGCTATGGCAAATTCTAAACCTAAATTTTTTTTTTGGCTTTTTCTGGATAGGTAAGAAAACAACTAAATTACGGGATGGAATTAGCTCACCGAGTAAACCCGAGAATCTGATACCAAGATGATAAGGGGTGGCCCGGTCTTCTCTTGTGAGCAACACGAATTTATGGTGGATATATGGTGGATGATCGATAACTAGTGCCTCACTGAAAATTCTCCTCGAAAAATCCCTGATGCCAATGCAACAACAACTGATTCCTTCGGATATTCTCAACTACACACTCTTGCACACGCAATCAAAGATCACGGGTGGTCCTGTATCCCCTTATTCCCAATGGAACAACAAGATAACACGTAAGATTTGCAATGGTATTACTTCAAGATGAAAGCTTAGCAGCAATTCGATCTAGAGGCTAGGGTTTTAGTTTTAACTTGGTCTCCTATTCCACACGCAGGTGGTAGCTATTTATGGGGAAGGGGTGCGGCCACAAGCCTCTTGCGCAAGCACCTCTACCTCAACTCGGACTGGACTCCTAATTGGACTCATGAAACGAGATACAAACCGACCCAATGGGCTCGGCCTAAAAGGACACGCAGCTCCTGGTCCTTGTACGACTAGGACCCCTTCTTCGGTGCACCAACATGGTGTTGTGCGCCACCCTCTTGCCTCTCTCCATGTGCTCCTCCATCATGTGTTTTTCCATGTTCTCCATGCCATGCTGCTCCTCTCCTCCATTAGTGTTTGTGTTATCAATAAATCTGAGAATACATACATGCATAGATTTAGGTAGTATAAAGTTCTCACAATCAGAAACATCATAATCTAATAAGAGAGAATTCACCTGCTGTTCTATTAACTTGGTTCTTGATCTTGTCATTGGACCAAGTCTCACTTCATTATCTTGGACAGCAGCATTATTAATTGGAGAAGTAGTATAAGAGCTAGGGATGTCCTCATCACATAAGCACTGAAAAATTCAAAAAAAAAAGACATAAGCACTGAAAAAATGCATTTCTGTTGCGTACACCCATTTCTGAGTAATCATTAAATTTATGTTTTCTCGAAACGAGATCATTATTCATGCAAGAATCATGTGAAGATGCTGTTCGCCACTCATAGTGACAGCATGTACTGCGCCAGACTGTCGGTGGCCAAACTAATAGCTACACATTGATCTGTTTGCAATTTCAGTTCAATCGCCCTCTCCCTCGCCCGATCCCCTTCTTTCCCGGCCATCATCATCCTCACGGTCTTGGCAAGCCTGACCCTATCGATCACATCCCCCAACTCAAGCCCAACACCCCATTGGTGCGTCAGGTACCTCGCGTTCACCGTCTGGTCCGCGAAGCATGGCTGCGCGAGCATCGGCACGCCTTCGCAGATGCTCTCCAGTGTCGAGTTCCAGCCGCAGTGCGTCCAGAACGCGCCGATGGCCTCATGGGCCAGGACCTCCCTTTGTGGCGCCCATGGCACGACCTTCCCTCTGCCCCTCACCTCTTCGTCGAACCCGTCCGGTAATCGCGGCGCCTCGTCGGTACCTTGGACCGAGCCGGGACGGATGACCCATAGGAACGGCTCACCGGCACCGGCCAGCCCCCACGCCATCTCCTCGAACACGCCACGGTCGACGCTGGCCACGCTTCCCAGGCTCACGTACAGCACGGAGCGCGGCGGGTGCGCGTCCAGCCACGACAGGCAGCCGCGGTCCGGCGCGTGCAGGCTGTGCTGCGCCGCAGCAGGGCACATCCTGTGAAGCGGACCGACGGCGAAGACAGGACATGACAGCTCGTCTTGGATCTTGGCCAGCTCCGACGCTTCGATGGCATGGAACGTGTTGAGAACGACCCCGGACGCCGAGGCCCGCATGGCGTCGGCGAGGTGTGCGATGAAGCCGCACAGCGCGTCCGTGTCGCTGCCGGCGATGCGGATGAGATCTCGCACGCGGAGCGGCTCCAGCTCTAGCACCAGCTCATCAAGTCGCTCGTCTGCCGAAGCAATTCATATGTGTTCGTCCATTAAACCATCATTCACTTGCTCCAAGACTCGAACTTGGAACCATCTACAGTAGTACCTTTGATTGGGATGTAGCCGGCGTCGTGCAGCCGCGGGAACGCGAGAATGGTGCGGAACGTGGCGGCGCTGTCCGTCCGAAGCGCGAGCACGGGCACGTCGAGCCCGCTGGCCGCGCCCAGCGCCGCGTACCACTGCCCATCGACCACCACGCAAGCGACGTCCGGTGGAGTCTGGCCGAGCAGCAGAGACGCCAGTGCCTCGCGGAACGGCGCCTCGCAAGCGCCGTTCAGGGCCAGGAGTTGCGCGACGATGTTGCCGGACTCGGGGTAGGTGGCCTCGTCGGGGAGCGTCTCGTTGATGGGGACGAAGGTGAACTCCGGGTGCCGGGCAGGGTCGGGTGCGTTGAAGTTGGTGTGGAGGACGGTGACGGCCAAGCCGCAGGCGTGGAGGAGCTCAGCTAGCTGGAGCATGGGGCTGATGTGGCCCTGAAACGGCAGCGGGAACAGGACGACCCGACGGCGGACGTCGTGGGAAGCCTGTTCTTGTGTAGCCATCGGCGCCGGCTGGTGGCTGGGGTGATCAATTTAGTAGCTTACCAAGCAATAGGATACTTGCAGAGCCCACGGCAAAGCCATGTACTCCGTAAAAGATTGGTAAGAAAATTGCTATTCCAAGAGGAAATTGGCAAACAGAATCGTGTTCTTTTTGCCGCTGTCACACTCGCATCTCGCGAGTCCATACTGACTGGCAATGGGCTATTATTAAAATGATTTAATATGGTTTAGAGCATAGATTTAGGTTTCTTACTCGCTTACTTCATCTATGGCCGATGATTAGTTTATCTCCGAGCAATCGATGCAATGCATGAGGCTCACTTTTATAATTTCTCTATTTTGTTGCATGTGCCAATTGATTTAGTATGCTGATTACTAATGCATCAATGCATCCAGCAAATGGTTTACGATAGGCAGGATTTAGGTTGAAGGGGGCCAAACAGGGAAAACTTCAATTTGGAGGCCTACATGGCAAATTTTGTCCCAAAATCATTTCTAAACTAGTCCTAATACATGATTCTTCAATGTATACAACTAGTTTTTCTCTCGACTATTGTGGGCACGTCTGAGAATATATTGCTTGTGATTTGTATATATGAGACAATTTTGTTACTCTTTGGATGCATGTTGCTGTTGTGTTTGAACGGAGTGCCAAGGATTAGCGTGTACCACATGAAATTTGTTGTGTATGATCCCGGTATTAAGGGATCGTCTCTTGAGTGGTCTGTGATGGTTGTATGAGGCTTGCTATTGTTTTTCTTTCTTTGGTCAATGACTAAAATGTGGCACAATTCTAGTGTAACCGGTGATTGTACTGTGCACTGTACAAGCACACTGCTTGTGCATATTTCTTGGTACAGTAGTATCATTTTTTTGGTACTCCCACCGTACCAAAATAAGTGTCATGTTTGTCAAAAAATAAATGTATTTAGACATATTTCATGTATAGATAAATCCACTTTTAGTCAAACTTGAGACACTTATTTTTGGAAGGAGGGAGTACATGATTTATGTGTGCTTTAGTGGTGTGGAAAGAGCCCCGAGCCTCCAATTGTCACATAGGCCTCTCCTAGGTGCTGAAATATTGCCCATTATTAGGATGGGCTTTAGTCCCATCTAACAATTCCAGATTAATCCCTAAAGGCCCATGCTGCCATTTGGAGAGTGGTACGTGAGTTTAGTCCCACATGGCTAGTTTAGAGAGATGTACACCAGTTTATAAGGTGAGCTCTTCTCTACCATGTATGAGGTGTTGACTGTGAAGAGAAAGGAGGCGTTCCACACGCGCGCTCCTCCTCCCGTCGCCCGCCTCGCCTCGCCACGTCACGACACGCCGCACCGCGGGTTGCGAGAATCTCGCCGAGCCGATGTATTCTTTTTGTCACGCAGGAAAAATGTGAGCGGTCAACTGAAACGTTTTGTCTTAATGGAAATAAATACGAGCTGAAACGTTTCGTCTTAAGTGCTCTTAAGTACGGACGTTACCAGAATTCATTGGGATTGATTACGGGGCATTTCTGTTGGACCGGTCGCCTCCTCCGGTGCCTATATAAGAGAGGTCGCTCCTCTCCAGAATACACAACAGACAGATTCATCTGCTCGCGCCGCCACCATAGTTCCTCTCTCTGTTGCTGCCTCCGGTGATCCCATCCCGTCCACCACGTACACGGCCGACAGGAGAGCAGACCTCCGAAACCCCGCCTCTCCAGATCCTGTACGGGAGAGGGGCGATTAGGTTTTTGGGGAGCGTCTTCTACGCGACTGCTCGCCGTTGTTCGTCTCCTTCAACTACATCTGCATCAACTACTTCCGCGTCGCCTTCATCATCGCCATGGCCACCGACGCCGACAAGGAGCAACCTGCTGCTGACAACAGGATCGCTGATGACGCCACTGCTTCCGCTGCTGCTGCGGCCAACTGGCCTACTGATGCATGTAAAATGCATACATGAACTTTGCACTATATCACTCATATTCCAATCATATTTGCATCATATAAGGGTTATACCATTGTTATTTAATGATTTTAGGAAATAAAATAATTGTTTCCTATTTTTATGGAATTAACCCTGCGCAGGCAGAAAACCCTATTTTTTTCCTTTTATGTTTCAGGGACCCAAACGTCGTCAGAAAAATATGGAAAAATACGGAGGTCATTATTTTGGAAGGAAGAAGACGTAGGAGCGAAGGAATCAAGCAAACGGAGCCCGAAAGGCCAAAAGGGGGTGGCCCATGCGGCCCCTGTACCTGGTCGCATGGGGCCCACCATCCTGGCCCTCGGAGCTCCGCAGTCGTCGATCTTTTCTCCACCGCCTTCGTCTTGACCTAAAAACACCTATAAAAGAAGTCCCACGGCGTTCTCGAAAACAAGCGCCGCCGAAACACAGAAACACCGAAAGAGAGATCTGGAGCTGCAGATTGGAGGGGGAAAACTCCGGCGGGGCGCTGCCGGGGTGGTCTCCACCTTCTCCAACAACTTCTCCACCATCTCCATGATGAAGAGGGAGTAGTCCACCCTCTGGACTATGGGTTTGTGGTGGTAACTTATGTATCTCTCCTCTCTTTGAGCTTCACTAATTAGTACCGTATGAGCTGCTGAACAAGATTATGGTCATCTATGTAATTCTTATGGTGGATATTGTGGTATGAGATGATTTGTTATGCATTTACTGTTGTGTTGGAACTTTTGTGACTTGTCATACTTTGATAGAATATTGTTCTTTAAGAAGTATGATGTATGTGGGTACGGGATGGCCGATGTGACACGGCATAGGTATTGAGTGACACAGTACCGCCCAACATCCTTTATCTGGGGGTAAAAAGAAAGAGTATGATGTGGGAGTGACAGCAACCATGGTAGCCTTACGGGGGTGACATAGCACACAAATGAGTATTTCTTTCAACTATGTGTTTTATGACATATAGCCGTCATTAAAAGCTACCATTAAAACATGACAATTGTGTGTACTTTATCTATAACATGATGATCACCGTAGATGAGAGAGAGAGGATTAAGTGAACCCATGAACCCATGTCCATTGTTCCTATAAGAGAAAATCTTTGTCTTGTCCTCTTGCATTGAAAAAGATTGGGACACTTTTACATTCTTGCTTGGTTACATTAAACTTCCATCCATCAAATCAACCACCTTGTTCTTTAAACTTGTTTAGTGCATAATCAACTAAAACTTGTGACACTTTAGTTGTAGGGAATAGATAACTTTTCCTTCTTGCTCCTGCGGATCGATACCTTACTTCCACATTGAGAGGTGCTATAGTGATCCCCTGCTCTTGGGGGTAATCAAGTACTTTTCTGGCGCCGTTGCCGGGGAGCGTAGCGCTTAAGTTTATATTCTTGTGTGCACTAAACTAAGCTTGGGGAGGTTTCTTTAAAACTATTTTTATATCTTGCAATCATCTAAGCTTGGGGAGGTTTATGTCTTCTATGAATCGTGTATCGCTGCATCTTGCTTTTATATGAAAGTGCTTATGCCACTACTGTTAAAGTGGTTGAAACTACTGTGTCTGAGGTACCTAAAGTGGGATTTAAAGTTCCCATTGGTCATGTTAAAAGAGTTATGAACAAACCATTTACAGGGAATGGAACTAAGTCTGCATGTGAACACATAGAAACAATTGATGAAATATGTGGTTTATTTAGGCTTCCTGGTATTTCTGATGATCAAATAAAAAGGAAGCTATTATATTTGTCTTTATCTGGTAATGCTCGTGATTGGTACATGTCTTTGGATGAAGAAGTGAAAACTGATTGGAGTATTTTGAGGGAGGTTTTTCTTAAATATTTTACTCCCCAAGAAAGTACTAATATTTTGCAGGAAGAATGTGAAGAAGAGGATAAAAACCTAAGCTTGGGGATGCCCATGCAATCTCAAGAAGATGCTGAAAAAGATGAACAACTGGAGAATGAAGAGTTGGATCCCCCAACTTCACCATCAACATATGATAGTAACACTCAAACTCAAAAACCTTTTGTTAGTAAACTTATTGATAATAATGAGGAGTGTTGCTTAAATATGTTTTATGATAATGCTTTAGATGATGGTCCTATGCTTATTGATAATCCTCCATGTTTAATTATGGGCTGCAAGTAAATATTGTTAATATGCATTGGAAAACTTCTATTCATCGTGATTCATTCATATACAAAATGACAATGCATAGGAAGAAAGTTAGACTTCGTTGTCATTACTTTTGTGTTCTGTTTCTCTCTCTACTAGGTTTCAACTTGATTATTATTTTCATTGGCTTGAGAGCACAATGGGATCCTGGTATTATGCATGAAACACTTCTCAAAGATCAAGAAGGACAACCACTCAAGCTTGGGGATGCCAAGCCACCTCACTCCAACCTTCTTGATAACAAGTAAGTAAGCCTAGCTATATGGCTATAAAGAAAGCGCTTTGCGGGAGGCAACCCGTTTATTTTTATATGTGATTTTCTTTGTGTCCTCTTTCTGTAACAAGAGAGTTTATTTTTAGTTTAGTTTCTGGAATTTTGAATAAAGTACCAAGTTTTACCCTTTTTGGTTTGAGAAAGTTGCTTATAGCGTTCGGATATTTTATTCCTGCTCGAATCTGTGCACGGTATGATTTTTAATTCTTATTCTGTAACTCCGAATAATGTCATATTTGAACTTTAGTTGCATCTTTTCATCCTCTGTATGCATGAAATTTTGCTGAATTTTTCGACAAAGTTTGTGTAACAGCCCAAAGCTGAGAACCTAAAAACCCGAATAAATTTTCCAATTTTTGGTGTTTCATTGCATCATGGCATTCAAATTAAATTGATAATAACATAAAAATAATTGGTTTGGCATCATTTTAAAAACAAATGTCAAACTTGCTAACAAATCTCAAAACAATGAAAGCACTCAACTTGCAAAACAAAACATCTTGACATCTTATATTTGTCAAGTAAGTTCCAAAAGTTCCAAAGATATTTTCGACAAAACTATTTTGATTTGGAAAATAAAATAAGTGGAGAGAATCTCAAATTGCCTGTGAGCAATTTATATTTTATTTACCTATCAAATGATTTTCAAATATTATGGAAAAATTAGGGAGCTTCATATTAATATAAAGAGGCTACCCAAAAATTGGCATAATTTTTGGAAGAGTTTAACTGCTCCAATTAATTCAAAAACAGTGCACACAGTACTGGAAAGGACTGAACCATGGTGATTTTAAAACTTGCAGGGGTTTCTCGCAAAAATCTCTTCTTCTTCCTGTAGCCATGCCGCCATGGCGTTCTGCACGCACGCCTCGCGTGGGGGCCCCTCCCCTTCCTCTGCCTCCACTTGCAAGGAGCAAGCAAAACGAGCACACTGCCTTACCTGCTCCCTCTCCCAGATATTTCCTTGCCTTCCTCTTCTCTCTCTCACCGAGCTCGAACTCGAGCCGCCATGGCCGAGCACGCCGCCGTCGACTGAAGCGTCCCCAAGCAAATTGAAGCGCACCACCAGCTCCGCCTCGTCCTCCTCTACGTCTCCACCGGAAGAATCGAGTCGAGACGCAACACATTGCCCGGATTTCAAGTTCTTCGTCCTCGACGTCCTCCGCCTTTCCGAGCTCGCCGCCGATGATTGAGGGCTCCCCAAGCCGAGCCAGCACCACCACGACGTCCACCTCGCCGTGCTGATCAACCCCGCCAAAGGAATCGCTCGGGAACGCTGGGAATCAAGCTCTCCGTCGCTACTCCGCCGCCGCTGTCCGAGCGCCGCCGCGGATGATTCCGTCGCCGCCGCTGCCTCTCCGGCCTCGCCGTCTCCTCTCGCGTGACCGTGGTGAGCATACCGTCCTCTGGGACCTCTCTTTTCTCTTCCCCGTGCTCTGTGTTGAACGCGCCGTCGAAGCCGTACGCCATGGTCGCCGTCGCGAGCACGCGCATGCCCAGGTGCTGCTGCCTGCAGGTTGCACACACGCACACAAGCAACTCCCAGCTCACACGTATCTCGTGAGTTCACACCACGCCATGAACCACAGCGCTGCTGTCATCCTGCATCCCCGTCGCACCTCTGGCCTGTGGACTGAGCACTAGTGTCGAGCTTCAGTTTTGTCAGCTGTACATCGGAAAATCCGATTCCTACACTATCGGAATATCCAAGCAATACCAGTACCGGTTATTTCCAGTCCTTAGTGGTTTTACACGACATCTGTGGCAACCGGATATTCCGGTCTAGAAAAATTCGGATTATCCGGCTTATGTCAGTACTGGTGTTTCTCAGTCCTTAGCCAAATTTTCGAATCTACAGTTCACTCGGATATTCCGACTTCAAAAGAAACCGGAAATTCCGAATTCGTCCAGTACAAGAAAATTTCTACTGTTTCAAATACTTTGTCTCTCTATGTTGGTAAATAAATGTGCTGGGTATAAATAACTTATAACCCGGACACGAATTAAATGAGGAATTAAAAATAATTAAAAGCACATATTTAAAATAGTAATTTATAAAATTATAACTTTTTATCGGCACATCAGAAAAAATGTGTTCGATATACCAAAACGCTCAGAAAAATGTGAGCTACCCAAAATCATCCTCATCATGCATACTTGTTTACACTTGCAATAATGTACTTTTAGTAGTATTAGAATCACAAAGATAAATATGAGGGTAGGCCAAATAATGCCTAATTATTTGGGACACTCATTTAACTTGATGATCATGTCTAGGATCTCCTAGTTGCATTAAAGTGTCATATCATCATTTCTGTATGCATTGCACAATTGCCATGTGTTGATTGTTGTTTCTGCTTTCCGGTGTTGTTTGCTCTCCGGTAGATCACGAGTTCGGAGTTGAGCATCATTATTCCGACGAGCAGTTTGACTCCTCCGCTCAACAAGGCAAGCGTAATCCCCCCTCTGAGCATATCTTATCCTATTTTCCGCAAATATTTTCTCCACTATAATATTGCATGCGGTTCCAAATGTCAATTTGCTTGGATTAGAGTATCCTATAGATGCATTAAGATTTCGATGCTAATTACCTGTTTCCCCTCCTATTATCCATAGGATTGTATTGTTGGCCTAAAATACTTAACTATGCAATGTTGATGCTTAGCCATGCTTAGTTAAATGTGTAGCCGTCCGATGGATACTTCATGTTGGACACAGGTTGTTGAAGTGTTCAGTTGATGGTGGAGAAATTGTGATGAGAGGTAATAAAATGCTTAAAGGTGGGGATGAGAGGCCACTTGGGTATGGTGGTGCTTTGTCTCGTTCCCGTCGCCTAGGTGCGAGTTCTTTACCTCTTGAACCAAGAATGAGCGCGCTTCCTTTCGGTGGGCTATACGGAACCCCCGTCGACCAACTAACTTGAGCGGGACTAGCCAGGGTCCTCTAGTTTGAGCTTCCATTTGCGTGTGCGTGAAGATGGTGGCCAAGACTGGGATGAGGATGGCAGTGTTAGGAAAATGAGTGGCCACGGGGCACGGTGTCGATGATCCGTGTTTCGTCCTCACTGATGATCCTGGGTTAGTCCTTAACGAGGTAAAGGTTGTAACCGTTCCCACTCAGCCGGCTTTCCCCGGAAGAGAGCTAAGCGTAGGCAATGAGCCGGGCGGTACCGAAGGTAAACACAGTGCACCCCTGCAGGGTTAAATCTTTTCGAAAAGCCGTGTCCACGGTTACGGACAACTTGGGAAAGGACGATAAGACCATAGAATAACTTTAACGGAATGATTAAAAACTGGGTACTAGAGGTACCACTCAGGATTGAAAGGTGAGCTTCCTCGAGGGTGATTCGGGGAGGTGCCTTGGTGAAACAGGTACTGTGGTTGATGATGATGGTTGATCTTTGAGAAAGGTGATCAAAGAAAAGAGTTACTTCTTACCCCTTTTCAAAATAATCTGATTAGTCGATGCCATTGAGATATGTTTTCTGAAATAAAATCAGCTTTATGCAAAACAGCCATAAAACCTTGAAAGCCAATCATCGAGCATATATTAGCTCTTAATCTTGCGAGTTCGTCGAACTCAACGTCGTTTGCTTATTTTCAGGAGAGGACTTCACCGACCTCGAAGGTGGGTTCTTTGTGGACGTCGACGAGTAGTCTGGGGTTCCCAGGTGGCAGCTTGGGACATCCCGGAACAGCTGGCGCTGGTTGTTTATTTGCAGGCCTCTTAGGCCATAATTTGGTTCTTGTTGTTTAGAACAACACACTTCGCTTCCGCATGATGTAATGTTGGGTCTGTGACCTCTGGTTGTCATTTGCTATCTTTCTCTATATAAGAGTTGAACTATATGATTTGTGTCGTAGAGTCTGTGATGTGCCAGTTGTTCCACAGTCTTGATCTCTCTATTATGCTTTGATAATGTGTCCGGTGGTATCGGATAACCGGGGACATAGTATCACTGTATAGCAGTCAGGTCAGGGCGCCACAAGTTGGTATCAGAGCAGTACTGCCTGTAGGAAACCCTTCTACTGGTCGATGTTGAGTCTAGTGTTTGTGAAAATATTTTTAACCTAAAAATGAGTTGTGAAAACCATCTTAGGATTCTTTTTACTCCTTATCTGGTTACCCTCTAATCTCGGAGCAATCTTACCTCGATTTGATTTAAAGGTTCTACTTCTCACCTGTTACTTCAAAATTAGGAGAAACGTGGGTGGGTTCGACCTTTAGTGTTATGTGTCCAGTTGCTTCCGCCGCGCTACAATCCGAAGCTTCATGTGCCGAGAAACCATCTGGAGTACGACGAAAATTCCTATCAACTCAGTTGTTTACGGACCCTTGTATTCCTATCAAGTTTAATCTCTTAATCCTTTCTTTCGGGTTTTAACCCAAGGGCTTGAACATAAGGTCCCGGATTGTGCCAACTAGAGTGTGTTAAGTGTGTTTCTTAACTCTCGCTAGTAGCACATGAAGCTGACCTTTAACCCAAGTCCTTGATGTGTTCTGTGTGGTAAATGGTTGAACCTTACTTTCCCACACCTCAGCTGGCTATGTAACTTCATTTCTCCCTTAGCCTTGTGTTAGTTACTGTCTTGGAACCATCGGGGTTACAGCCAGGATTCTTCTAGCACGTCTCCCAACTCTGTTCGTGATTCCGCTACATCTCTCCTTTTCGGGCATGGTTATCACAATTGAGTAATAACCGGTGCATCTTCAACATCTTAGGATTTCTCCCGAGCAAGTTTCTTACTCTGATCTACTTTCCGACCTTTGTCTGTCTTTTGGCAGTAACGTTCTCACCGTGCATTGGAGTGTTCCGATGCTAGTCACTCTCTTGATCCGGCAAAATTCTTTCCCCTTCGTCTTGTTAGAAGGAATGAGCTCCCGTATCCTGTCCACTCCTCGGCTCAAGTCAAAGTAATGAAATCTACCGAATACGGGCTTTGTCTAATTTTTGTTCTGCTCCACCTTAGAGTGTCACACTCTTCTATATCAAAGTATCGTGCTTAACATCATGATCCTCTTGATGAAGTGATGCTCGCACACTGTGTTACTCTCCGCGTTCCGAGTGACTTGTTACTCGAGAATGATAAGTAGTGAGCAATGATGTGGCTATCGGATATTCTCAGCAGTTCTTACTGCGCTAAAATCCAAGGACATTCCTTGTCCTCCTCAGCATGATTGGTTAACCGATCAAGGAGTTGAGTTTGACAGTGCTACCAAGTCAGTTGGCTCTGATGCACTTCCTCGGTCAAAGAGCTAGGTCCGTGCCGAAGCTCCCAAGACCACCTCGTTGTGCCTTGAAAGGCATGATCCTCCCTCGAACTCAAGATCCACCGCTATGTCGTGATATCCTGTATGGGGATCGTGATATCCTGTTGTTCCTTCCAGAAGTATCGCCAGGTTGTCGCCTGTCCAAGCTCAACATCACGGACAACTCTTTTCTCCAAGAAAAATTGAGCTTATGAGTAAGCGGGTTCTCTGAACAACTCCTCTCTCCAGGAAATTCATGTTGGATGTCCTGAATTATTCTCTCTCTGTTATAGTTCATTCTTAGGGGGATGCCTAGTCTGTTCATGTTGAAATCAGGTGGTATCTCTTTGGATATGCTACCCTCCAAATCTTTTGATTTGAATCGAGCCATCGTCAAATCAAACTCTGACCTACCTGAAGGTGTTAATCTGAGCAATTCTTATGCCCGTTCATGTGACATATGAGTTGACCATCTTGGAGTAACTAGATAAGTTGGTTGTTGAGCTCATCAACTACCTCTTATTTTCCTCCATGTTTGAAGAGATTTATATGGAATAGTGGGCGTAGCATTGTAAACTTGTTAGCACTAACCTATGTCGTCACAAGGCATGTGTTCGAGAAGTTAGAAATGACTTTCTCTGGTCCACGTGCAATTGCTGAAAGATGTCGCCGTGGATCTGAGTGAATTGTTTGGTTTCCTCGAAATCATCTCAACTCGTTCGTGCATGTGTAGAATATTCTCGGAATGGTAGGTTGTTACCTCCATTCCTTCGGAATTTCACCTATGCATCCAAGCCACTGATTGAATTGTTCCAGAAAGAGAGGAAGTCTGAGGACTTCTTTGTCTCCTATGGTGTTTCCTATCTAGAACTCAATCGTGTCTCGTTACAAGATATTCAAGTAGGGCAGCTGTCCCCTGACAAGTTGCTAATTCGCGGGTTCCGCAATCTCGTTCCTCCTTTGGAGTTAGACCTTGTAGTCCGACTCTTGGGGTCCTAGCAATTGTAATCCGTTGGTATGCATTGTAAAGCTTCCTATTCTTACCGGTGCTGAGTCTAAAGTATCTCTACACTTCCTAGGTTTGACTCTCAATCAGAAACGATAGTTGGTGATCCTCAAGAAGCTTGTTCCCGATGTCCGGAGAAATCAAGAAGTGTTCCAATACAAACCTCTCGGAGTTCTAAAGTTCCCTCGGTCCATCTTCTCGACCCTTCTCCGGTGGTTCAGAATGCCCCTCCGTGAGGAAAGTTCTACTCAAGCTGTTTGGTAGAAGTTGCCTCTTCAACTGTTGGGATCTTGTTTCAACACTCTCCATCAGAAATCCAAGGCCTTGTGCAAAGTTCATATTCTGAATCTTTGGGAAACAGTTGTCTACCAACTGGAAACTCCTTATCAATCTCCCGTCAAACGCATGTGTCTCCTAACTGTCAAATCAAGGGATGCTCGAAGTCTCTTCCTAAGCTCTACTAGGAGGTACCCGATCGTGGTATATTCATCCAGATCCATCCCTCCGGTGATGTTTCCTCTCTTTCCTATGGTGTACTGGGATTATGATCCTGACATGTAGCCGATGAAGATCTGCAGGATGCGCTGAATCGATCTACACCGAGAAGACCGTTGAAGACTGTCGTAACCTTTCCCTCTTTCCTACTCTAGAATCTCGGGACGAGATTCCTGTAAGGAGGGTAGAGTTGTAACAGCCCAAAGCTGAGAACCTAAAAACCGAATAAATTTTCCAATTTTTGGTGTTTCATTGCATCATGGCATTCAAATTAAATTGATAATAACATAAAAATAATTGGTTTGGCATCATTTTAAAAACAAATGTCAAACTTGCTAACAAATCTCAAAACAATGAAAGCACTCAACTTGCAAAACAAAACATCTTGACATCTTATATTTGTCAAGTAAGTTCCAAAAGTTCCAAAGATATTTTCGACAAAACTATTTTGATTTGGAAAATAAAATAAGTGGAGAGAATCTCAAATTGCCTGTGAGCAATTTATATTTTATTTACCTATCAAATGATTTTCAAATATTATGGAAAAATTAGGGGAGCTTCATATTAATATAAAGAGGCTACCCAAAAATTGGCATAATTTTTGGAAGAGTTTAACTGCTCCAATTAATTCAAAAACAGTGCACACAGTACTGGAAAGGACTGAACCGTGGTGATTTTAAAACTTGCAGGGGGTTTCTCGCAAAAATCTCTTCTTCTTCCCTGTAGCCATGCCGCCATGGCGTTCTGCACGCACGCCTCGCGTGGGGGCCCCTCCCCTTCCTCTGCCTCCACTTGCAAGGAGCAAGCAAAACGAGCACACTGCCTTACCTGCTCCCTCTCCCAGATATTTCCTTGCCTTCCTCTTCTCTCTCTCTCACCGAGCTCGAACTCGAGCCGCCATGGCCGAGCACGCCGCCGTCGACTGAAGCGTCCCCAAGCAAATCGAAGCGCACCACCAGCTCCGCCTCGTCCTCCTCTACGTCTCCACCGGAAGAATCGAGTCGAGACGCAACACATTGCCCGGATTTCAAGTTCTTCGTCCTCGACGTCCTCCGCCTTTCCGAGCTCGCCGCCGATGATTGAGGGCTCCCCAAGCCGAGCCAGCACCACCACGACGTCCGCCTCGCCGTGCTGATCAACCCCGCCAAAGGAATCGCTCGGGAATGCTGGGAATTAAGCTCTCCGTCCGCTACTCCGCCGCCGCTGTCCGAGCGCCGCCGCGGACGATTCCGTCGCCGCCGCTGCCTCTCCGGCCTCGCCGTCTCCTCTCGCGTGACCGTGGTGAGCACACCGTCCTCCGGGACCTCTCTTTCTCTTCCCCGTGCTCTGTGTTGAACGCGCCGTCGAAGCCGTACGCCATGGTCGCCGTCGCGAGCACGCGCATGCCCAGGTGCTGCTGCCTGCAGGTTGCACACACGCACACAAGCAACTCCCAGCTCACACGTATCTCGTGAGTTCACACCACGCCATGAACCACAGCGCTGCTGTCATCCTGCATCCCCGTCGCACCTCTGGCCTGTGGACTGAGCACTAGTGTCGAGCTTCAGTTTTGTCAGCTGTACATCGGAAAATCCGATTCCTACACTATCGGAATATCCGAGCAATACCAGTACCGGTTATTTCCAGTCCTTAGTGGTTTTACACGACATCTGTGGCAACCGGATATTCCGGTCTAGAAAAATTCGGATTATCCGGCTTATGTCAGTACTGGTGTTTCTCAGTCCTTAGCCAAATTTTCGAATCTACAGTTCACTCGGATATTCCGACTTCAAAAGAAACCGGAAATTCCGAATTCGTCCAGTACAAGAAAATTTCTACTGTTTCAAATACTTTGTCTCTCTATGTTGGTAAATAAATGTGCTGGGTATAAATAACTTATAACCCGGACACGAATTAAATGAGGAATTAAAAATAATTAAAAGCACATATTTAAAATAGTAATTTATAAAATTATAACTTTTTATCGGCACATCAGAAAAAATGTGTTCGATATACCAAAACGCTCAGAAAAATGTGAGCTACCCAAAATCATCCTCATCATGCATACTTGTTTACACTTGCAATAATGTACTTTTAGTAGTATTAGAATCACAAAGATAAATATGAGGGTAGGCCAAATAATGCCTAATTATTTGGGACACTCATTTAACTTGATGATCATGTCTAGGATCTCCTAGTTGCATTAAAGTGTCATATCATCATTTCTGTATGCATTGCACAATTGCCATGTGTTGATTGTTGTTTCTGCTTTCCGGTGTTGTTTGCTCTCCGGTAGATCACGAGTTCGGAGTTGAGCATCATTACTCCGACGAGCAGTTTGACTCCTCCGCTCAACAAGGCAAGCGTAATCCCCCCTCTGAGCATATCTTATCCTATTTTCCGCAAATATTTTCTCCACTATAATATTGCATGCGGTTCCAAATGTCAATTTGCTTGGATTAGAGTATCCTATAGATGCATTAAGATTTCGATGCTAATTACCTGTTTCCCCTCCTATTATCCATAGGATTGTATTGTTGGCCTAAAATACTTAACTATGCAATGTTGATGCTTAGCCATGCTTAGTTAAATGTGTAGCCGTCCGATGGATACTTCATGTTGGACACAGGTTGTTGAAGTGTTCAGTTGATGGTGGAGAAATTGTGATGAGAGGTAATAAAATGCTTAAAGGTGGGGATGAGAGGCCACTTGGGTATGGTGGTGCTTTGTCTCGTTCCCGTCGCCTAGGTGCGAGTTCTTTACCTCTTGAACCAAGAATGAGCGCGCTTCCTTTCGGTGGGCTATATGGAACCCTCGTCGACCAACTAACTTGAGCGGGACTAGCCAGGGTCCTCTAGTTTGAGCTTCCATTTGCGTGTGCGTGAAGATGGTGGCCAAGACTGGGATGAGGATGGCAGTGTTAGGAAAATGAGTGGCCACAGGGCACGGTGTCGATGATCCGTGTTTCGTCCTCACTGATGATCCTGGGTTAGTCCTTAACGAGGTAAAGGTTGTAACCGTTCCCACTCAGCCGGCTTTCCCCGGAAGAGAGCTATGCGTAGGCAATGAGCCGGGCGGTACCGAAGGTAAACACAGTGCACCCCTGCAGGGTTAAATCTTTTCGAAAAGCCGTGTCCACGGTTACGGACAACTTGGGAAAGGACGATAAGACCATAGAATAACTTTAACGGAATGATTAAAAACTGGGTACTAGAGGTACCACTCAGGATTGAAAGGTGAGCTTCCTCGAGGGTGATTCGGGGAGGTGCCTTGGTGAAACAGGTACTGTGGTTGATGATGATGGTTGATCTTTGAGAAAGGTGATCAAAGAAAAGAGTTACTTCTTACCCCTTTTCAAAATAATCTGATTAGTCGATGCCATTGAGATATGTTTTCTGAAATAAAATCAGCTTTATGCAAAACAGCCATAAAACCTTGAAAGCCAATCATCGAGCATATATTAGCTCTTAATCTTGCGAGTTCGTCGAACTCAACGTCGTTTGCTTATTTTCAGGAGAGGACTTCACCGACCTCGAAGGTGGGTTCTTTGTGGACGTCGACGAGTAGTCTGGGGTTCCCAGGTGGCAGCTTGGGACATCCCGGAACAGCTGGCGCTGGTTGTTTATTTGCAGGCCTCTTAGGCCATAATTTGGTTCTTGTTGTTTAGAACAACACACTTCGCTTCCGCATGATGTAATGTTGGGTCTGTGACCTCTGGTTGTCATTTGCTATCTTCTCTATATAAGAGTTGAACTATATGATTTGTGTCGTAGAGTCTGTGATGTGCCAGTTGTTCCACAGTCTTGATCTCTCTATTATGCTTTGATAATGTGTCCGGTGGTATCGGATAACCGGGACACAGTATCACTGTATAGCAGTCAGGTCAGGGCGCCACAGTTTGGTAGGGTAGAAAAATACGTTTTGCTGCTGCTGTTTTTCTGGACAGATTCTGTCCCATTTTGTTTTATGCATGTTTTGAACTTTTATCTTGAATCTTTTTGATTCAATTGAGTTTATGAGTAGGCGTACAACATTATATACTTTCTGGACATTCATATGATGTTTTGTTTAAGGATTATATGCAGCAAGAAACCTATTTGTTTATCACTACTAATGCACCCCGCAGAAAAGAAAATGGGAGAAACGGTGTTTTGAAGTTTTTTCACAGGGATTGGTGGAGATGCACCAAGAGTTATCCAAGGATGGTGAATACCATAAGCTTGGGGATGTGAAGACAGCCCCACTGGACCTACACACTCTCGGTTTGCGCATGTCTAACTTCTGTTTTTCGATCGAAACACTTTATCGCATAAACTTGGAGCGTCTTTTTGTTTGTTTTTTTTGTTTGTTTTTTTGTGAGACCACCACATTATCATTTATATGAGAAAGAGCTACTGGAAATATGGGTTGAAATATGTTGGATTCTTTATCATATTGGGAAAAGGGATGTTTGAGTTGATTTTTAATGATACATATAGTTGCATGATTCATGAGCTTGTTAATGAGTAATAATTTGCAAATGCTTTATTAAGAGCTATCACTTATTCATGTTTTGATGCTGAATGTTATTTTACTTAGTTTAACATGGATTAGTTAGTTCTATGGACACTCATGCATGCATCTAGATGGTCAACTTTCTCCCTCTTGCTAGCCCAAACATTCCAACAAGCAAAAACTTGTTTCCAACACCTTCAACCGAAGTTATTCCAGTGAGTCCACCATATCTACCTAATGGCTTTATGCTATTCCGAGTATGTATATCATGATATTTTGTTATCTATACCTCTGAATGAAAATGTTTATGTTATTGATTGTTATGGGAAAAGTTGGTTATATAGCTCTCACGAACTTGATGCACAACTTTATTTTTATTGCATAAATAAAACATGACCCATTGTGATTAATAATATGATGCTAGTGGCTTGATAAATGTCCGAGGTTGGGAGTTAGCCCATATGTGCTGTCACATGCAAAGCTCTCAACATGCTCCTTCATCTCATTTAGTTGATATCATGTACTTTTGTTTATGGATGCCTATCATGGTGAAATAAGGTGGAAATGAAGTAGTTTAAATGAGTTTGTATAAATGGTTAGAGAGACGTCTGGGCCGCTAATCTAAGCCATGCATCATTCATGGTGGAAATTTACTTACATGCTATGGTGAACCGTCTGTGATGCACCTTATAATAAAAAGCTATTACAATGGTAAATAAAAAGGGTGTTGAGGTTGTTCATCTTGTTTGTTTGTCTTGTCATTTTGATATGGGCTTGTTCCATATCCTGGGACAAGAGGTACCCCAGTTGACGCTCTTGATGATACTATTATTACTTACAATGATATATAATTTGAACTTGCTTTGTTTCCTAAGTTGAGCAATCATGGTGTAGGTACTTGTATTCAAGGGGCATGAGACACCTAACCTTTACTTTATCAAGCACACTACTCATATTTGCTTTCACATTAAACTTTAATCATTCAAGATGCTATGATAGGGGTAATGAGAGCTTGACACCAAGAATTCAACATTGCAATCATTAACTTAAGTAGAAGAGTTTGGAAGTTAGATGAAACTTATGCATGCTTTACCTCTACTCACATATACATCTTTTCAAAGTGTCCACCTTTTATATTCAGATTTTCATCTACACTCTATGACCAATGTAGGATGTTCTTACTTATCATTATGCATACATGTGGTCCATATTACTATCTTCTATGTTACACTTTGTGAACTATCATCGAACATCCTTGCATTCAATACTTGATATCACTTCATAAACTATTTTGCATATTGCTACCCCTTTGAAGAATGAATCATTTGACTCTATGTAGCAGTAGCAATCATCTTTGATATCCATTGTTAGTGCTATATTGCAAAGCCCATGTTAGTTTTATCACCTTCATACTCGAGGACGAGTATTGGTTAAGCTTGGGGATGTTGATGCATGTAAAATGCATACATGAACTTTGCACTATATCACTCATATTCCAATCATATTTGCATCATATAAGGATTATACCACTGTTATTTAATGATTTTAGGAAATAAAATAATTGTTTCCTATTTTGATGGAATTAACTCTGCGCAGGCAGAAAACCCTATTTTTTCCTTTTATGTTTCAGGGACCCAAACGTATTCAGAAAAATATGGAAAAATACGGAGGTCATTATTTTGGAAGGAAGAAGACGTAGGAGCGAAGGAATCAAGCAAACGGAGCCCGGAAGGCCAAAAGGGGTGGCCCACACGGCCCATGTACCTGGCCGCGTGGGGCCCACCATCCTGGCCCTCGGAGCTCCGCAACCGTCGATCTTTTCTCCACCGC
Source organism: Poa pratensis (assembly GCA_947311845.1). Lineage (NCBI taxonomy): Eukaryota > Viridiplantae > Streptophyta > Magnoliopsida > Poales > Poaceae > Poa > Poa pratensis. The sequence continues at coordinate 84,539,535 of CAMZMU010000052.1, read as the reverse complement.
CTTCGTCTTGACCTAAAAACGCCTATAAAAGAAGTCCCACGGCGTTCTCGAAAACAAGCGCCGCCGAAACACAGAAACACCGAAAGAGAGATCAGGAGCTGCAGATTGGAGGGGGAAAACTCTGGCGGGGCGCTGCCGGGGTGGTCTCCACCTTCTCCAACGACTTCTCCACCGTCTCCATGATGAAGGAGTAGTCCACCTTCTGGACTATGGGTTTGTGGTGGTAACTTATGTATCTCTCCTCTCTTTGAGCTTCACTAATTAGTAGCGTATGAGCTGCTGAACATGATTACGGTCATCTATGTAATTCTTATGGTGGATATTGTGGTATGAGATGATTTGTTATGCATTTACTGTTGTGTTGGAACTTTTATGACTTGTCATACTTTGATAGAATATTGTTCTTTAAGAAGTATGATGTATGTGGGTACGGGATGGCCGATGTGACACGGCATAGGTATTGAGTGACACAGTACCGCCCAACATCCTTTATCTGGGGTAAAAAGAAAGAGTATGATGTGGGAGTGACAACAACCATGCTAGCCTTATGGGGGTGACATAGCACACAAATGAGTATTTCTTTCAACTATGTGTTTAGGACATATAGCCGTCATTAAAAGCTACCATTAAAACATGAGAATTGTGTGTACTTTATCTATAACATGATGATCACCGTAGATGAGAGAGAGAGGATTAAATGAACCCATGTCTATTGTTCCTATAAGAGAAAACCTTTGTCTTGTCCTCTTGCATTGAAAAGGATTGGGACACTTTTACATTCTTGCTTGGTTACATTAAACTTCCATCCATCAAATCAACCACCTTGTTCTTTAAACTTGTTTAGTGCATAATCAACTAAAACTTGTGACACTTTAGTTGTAGTGAATAGATAACTTTTCCTTCTTGCTCCTGCGGATCGATACCTTACTTCCACATTGAGAGGTGCTATAGTGATCCCTGCTCTTGGGGGTAATCACCTACTGGAGGGTATAACATGTTTATCCCTCTCCTGATTATTTCCATGTTTCCAGTGCTAGTCATATGTGTAAATGTTTCTTCTATCTGTCTAGTACGTAGTTTTATCATCAAGTTTAAGTATGTATTAGCACTGTTTATGACATGTTCATGATTTATTATTGGATTAATTTAATCGAACAATTGCCTATATTCTCAACAATCCAAAAACCTAATATGTGTAGGCAATTTTCGGTCAATGGTTTTGCTGCTGCATTGAAACCAGCCCTGTTTACGGGGACATATTTTAAGCGTTGGCAAACCAAAACCACCTTATGGCTCACTGCAATGAACGTGTTCTGGGTCGCCGGTATTACTCCCGCTGGAACGATTGCTCCTGAACAGGAGAAGGCATTCAGGGATGCCACCGTCGTCTTTGTTGGAGCCGTTCTGAGCGTGATCGGAGATAAGTTGGTTGATGCATATTTACATGTGCGGGTTGCCAAGGACTTGTGGGAGGCGCTCGAATCTAAATTCGGCGCAACTGATGCTGGAAGCGAGATGTACACTATAGAGCAGTTCCATGATTACAAGATGGTTGAAAACTGTTCTGTATTGGAACAAGCTCATGAGATACAGTGCATCGCTAAGGAGCTTGAGCTTCTGAAGTGTGTGTTGCCGGGCAAGTTTGTCGCGGGATGCATAATCGCTAAGCTTCCTAATTCCTGGAGGAACTTTGCTACTACTCTGAAACATCAGAGGCGTGAATTCTCAGTGGAGGATGTCATCGGCCATCTGAGTGTGGAGCAGAACTCGAGAGCAAAGGACTCAAACGGAAAAGGGAACGAGGGATCTTCTGTCGCCAATTTTGTACAGAAGAACTCCAACTACCACAAGCCCAAAGGGAGACCTAGTGTCCAACAGAATATCGACTTCAAGAAGAAGGGTAAGAAGCCCTTCAACAAGGATAAGAAGAAGGGAGCCTGCTTCACATGTGGTTCAGAGGAACATTGGGCTCCCAAGTTCCCAAAGAAGTTCAAGAAACCAGGACAGGACTCCAAGTCTGTCAACATGGTTGTGAGCAACAATGAGAATGGTGCATCCGGGTACGGTAATTTATTTACTGTATTTTCAGTTTTTCAGTCTAACGATTGGTGGATAGACACGGGTGCAAATATTCATGTATGTGCTGACATCTCATTGTTTTCTTCTTATCAGTTCACAGGGAACAGATCCGTACTGATGGGGAATGGCACAAGTGCTTCTGTTCTTGGTGTTGGCACAGTCGATCTGAAGTTTACTTCGGGAAGGATCGTGCAGCATGTCCCCGCCATCAAGAAGAATCTCGTTAGTGGCTCCCTTCTATGTAGAGAAGGGTTTAAGTTGGTATTTGAGTCTAATAAAGTAGTTGTTACGAAATATGGACTATTTGTTGGAAAAGGTTATGAATGTGGAGGCTTGTTCCGCTTTTCCCTCGCTGATTTTTGTAATAAAGTCGTGAACAATATTCATTCGAATGTTAATGAAATAGAAGTTTGGCATTCACGTCTTTGTCACATTGGTTTCGGTTGTATGACGCGGTTAGCAAAATTGAATTTAATCCCGAATTTCACTTTAGCCAAAGATTCTAAGTGCCTTTCGTGTGTGCAAGCAAAGCAACCTCGCAAGCCCCATAAAGCTGCGACGGAGAGACACTTGGCACCATTAGAACTCATACATTCTGACCTTTGTGAGATGAATGGTGTGTTGACTAAAGGTGGAAAAAGATACTTCATGACACTAATAGACGATTCCACTAGATTTTGCTATATATATGTTAAGCACTAAAGATGAGGCTCTACACTACTTTAAAATCTATAAGGCAGAAATTGAGAATCAACTTGAAAAGAAAATTAAACGAGTCCAGTCAGATCGTGGTGGAGAGTACTTCTCACATGAGTTTGATTCTTTCTGTGCGGAACACGACATTATTCATGAGAGGACGCCTCCCTATTCACCCAGTCAAATGGGGTCGCTGAACGAAAAAACCGTACTCTAACAGATTTGGTTAACGCCATGTTAGATACATCGGGATTATCCAAGGCATGGTGGGGGAGGCTGTATTGACGTCATGTCATGTCCTGAATAAAGTTCCGACAAAAGACAGTGAGATCACTCCCTATGAAAAATGGGAGAAGAGAAAAACGACACTCTCATACTTGCGTACTTGGGGATGCTTGGCGAAAGTCAATGTGCCGATCCCCAAAAAGCGTAAGCTTGGACCAAAAACCGTGGACTGTGTTAATTTGGGCTACGCTAAGAACAGCGTCGGCTATAGATTTCTGGTAATGAAATCCGAGGTACCTGACGTGAAGGTCGGTACAATTATGGAGTCTAAAGATGCTACATTCTTTGAGGATATTTTTCCTATGAGAGATATGCAAAGCACTTCTAGACAGGAATCTAATGAGACTCCTGAACCTGCCATTCTGATGGAATATTATGAACAAACACATGATGAAAATCCTGAGGATGATGATGAGGAAACCCTTGGTAGGGGCAACAGACAGAGGACTGCAAAGTCCTTTGGTGATGATTTCCTCGTGTACCTCGTGGATGATACTCTCACTTCTATCTCAGAGGCTTATGCGTCTCTGGATGCCGATTACTGGAAAGAAGCGGTCCGTAGCGAGATGGACTCCATCATGGCTAACGGAACATGGGAAATTACTGGAAAGAAGTGGGTGTTCAAAAAGAAGCTTAGGCCCGATGGTACAATTGAAAAGTACAAGGCTAGGCTTGTGGCCAAGGGTTATTCCCAGAAAGAAGAGGAAGATTTCTTCGACACTTATTCACGTGTGGCCAGACTGACCACCATACGAGTATTACTCTCTTTGGCGGCCTCGCATGGTCTTCTCGTCCACCAGATGGATGTTAAGACGGCTTTCTTGAACGGAGAGTTAGACGAGGAAATCTACATGCAACAGTCAGATGGCTTTGTATTAGATGGTCAGGAAGGAAAGGTGTGTAAGTTACTGAAATCTTTATATGGCCTGAAACAAGCACCTAAGCAATGGCATGAAAAGTTCAATACAACTCTAACCTCTGCTGGTTTTGTTGTTAACGAAGATGACAAATGCGTGTATTATCGCCATGGTGGGGGCGAAGGAGTTATACTGTGCTTGTATGTTGATGACATACTGATATTTGGAACAAACCTCAAAGTGATTGAGGAGGTTAAGTCATTTCTGTCTCAGAACTTTGAAATGAAAGACCTAGGTGTGGCTGATGTTATTTTGAACATCAAGCTATTGAGAGACAATGAAGGTGGGATTACACTTTTGCAACCCCATTATGTTGAGAAGATTTTGAGTCGCTTTGGATATTTGGACTGCAAAACTTCTCCAACACCTTATGATCCTAGTGTGCAGATTCGAAAGTTCACAGGCACAGCTAAGGATCAGCTGAGGTACTCTCAAGTCATTGGTTCACTCATGTACCTAGCAAGCGCTACAAGGCCTGACATCATGTTTGCTGTGTGCAAACTGAGCTGGTTTGTTTCCAATCCGGGTGATGTGCATTGGCATGCTGTCGAAAGAATTATGCGATATCTAAAAGGTACTGAGAACTACGGACTTCACTATTCGGGAAGCCCGTCAGTGCTTGTGGGGGGTATTGTGATGCGAATTGGATCTCTGATGCTGATGAGATGAAAGCCACAACGGGTTATGTGTTTGCCCTTGGAGGTGGTGTTGTTTCCTGGAAGTCTTGCAGGCAAACGATCCTGATGAGACCGACAATGGAAGCAGAATTAACATCATTGGACACATCTGGTGTCGAAGCAGGATGGCTTCGAGATCTGTTGATGGACTTGCCTGTGGTTGAAAAGCCAGTTCCGGCTATCTGATGAACTGTGACAATCAGACAGTGATTACCAAAGTCAAGAGTTCAAAGGACAACATGCAGTCCAACAAACATATAAGAATGAGATTAAAAGCTGTCAGACATTTGAGAAACTCCGAAGTAATAGCGTTGGATTATATCAGTCGGCTAAGAATCTGGCAGATCCCTTTACTAAAGGGCTATCACGTGTTGTGATAGAAAATGCATCGAGGGAGATAGGAATGAAACCCACATGAGTTGCCATGGTAGTAACCCAACCTATTTGATCGGAGATCCCGTGAAGTAGAACCTGGGAAACAAGCTAGTGGTTAACTGAGGAGAGTACTTTTACTAACCTACTCCGTTGGAGATGCAATACTCTCGGTAACTGTATGGCAGGTTGACATTTGTCTTAATGTGTTTCGAGGCTTTGTATAAGCAAGATGCTATCCTACAGAGCGATCTTTGGAGGAACACACCTATATGAACCTGACTGCTGGTCACAGTCTATGAGATTGGGTTGGTCTCTAGTAAGTTCATGAATAGGTCAGGAGTGTGACTAATATGCTCCACCCGAGGGGTCAGCCTTCGGCAGCCTAGTACTAGTTGAAAGGGCAAACTTGCCCGTAATCTTGTTTTGGTGATTATGACAACACAAGCCGTGTTTAACAGTATGTTAAGCTTGTGACAGGTTCAAAGTTCACAAACAAAGAAGATTTATGCTTGTGGAAATGCTCAGGTTTTATACTGGCCGGAAGTTCCGGTTGTCCCGGAAGTTCCGGCCCAAGGGCGGAAGTTCCGGCCTAAAACTTCCGGCCGACTTTTTTCGAAGCAAAGGGGTTCTGTGGTGGGCCGGAGGTTTGCCCGGAAGTTCCGACCTAAGTGAAAACTGTGTCAAACTGAGGGCAACGGCTAGAATTTGTGGAGGGGTATAAATACCCCTCCACCTACCTCCAGCTGAGTAGCTCGCCCAGAATTGAAGACACCATTGTTGCAAGCTCAAGAATCACTAGATCTCCCAATCCCTCCACCCAAACTCGTTGATCTTTGGAGGATTGAAGGAGAAGGCCCCGATCTACATCTTCACCAAGCCGTTTGTCATTTCCCCCTCATTCACTTGAGGGACCATTTGCTAGGGTTTCCACTTGGAAAACCTAGCCCCCTATTGTACTCACTTGATTGTCTTTGTGACAGATTATAGCTGTTTGGGAGCCCCCAATCCTTTGTGGGTTGTGCCCCAAATCGTTGTTGTAAAGGCTCCGGACTCCGCCTCGAAGGTTTCCGATAGTTGAAGTGAACCAAACCTTTGTGGTGCGGTTCACCGGAGAAGAGGGTGAGGCCTTTGTGTCCGTTGAACCATTGTGTTGGTTCACACCTCTCCAACGAGACGTACTCCCCTAAAAAGGAGGAACTCGGGATTACATCCGTGTCTCCGCGTGCTTTGACTTCGGTTACCTCTCTCCTTGTTTACCGCCTTATATTATCGTGCTTAGTTGCTAGCTTGTCATATAGGTAAATTCACCGTAGTTGCATATCTAGAGAATTTACCTTTTGTGTCAAGCTTAAATTGAAAAAAGACTAAAATTGGAGTAGCACCTATTCACCCCCCCCTCTAGGTGTCATACCGATCCTTTCAATTGGTATCAGAGCTTAGGCTCTCTTGTTTTGGGCTTAACCGCCTAAGAGAAGTATGACACAAAGTGAGGATGAGGCCGCTCTTGCCAAGGCCAAAGAGACCATGGCATCCATGGCCGATATCAAATCGTTGGAAAGAAACATTTACATCGTCCATGAATGTCAAATTTGATGAGTTGCGTGACATGCTCATGAAACTCACAAATGCCAAGGTTTCGGAAACCATCCCACTAGAGGGTATCTCTAACTCCGATGAAGGTGATTCCGAGGAGGGTAAAAATAAAAATGAGAAGGGGGTGGAAACCACCTCCGGATCTAAACCATCTCCTCCACCTCCTACCAAGCATGAAGATGGGAAGGAAGAGTACCATACCGTTCCGGGATGGTACCCTATCGACCCACCTATCACCACCCGCATAAACCCCATTGGTCCTCCACCTAAGCTTAATGCATTAGCTTTTGCTAGTTGGCAACGCTCAATGAAATCTCATATTAACAGTGCCTCTATCGAGCTTTGGAGAATCATTGAAGATGGTTACAAGGTTGCGGATCCAATCAATGTGACAAGAAGAGAGTTTGCCGAAAAGCAACTCAATGCCTCCACACTCCATATGATTGAACTCTCATTGAGTGAAAGTGACAAGCATTATGTTCTCAATGCCACCACCGCCAAAGAAGCTTGGAATTGTCTTGTGGTTGCATTTCTTGGGAATGAGAGCATGAAGAGAAACCGATATGATTCTTTGAGCAATGATGCCGAAGGCTTCTACATGTTTGACAATGAGAATCATGAAGACATGTATGGTAGACTCAAGACCCTTGCAAAGGCCTTCTATGATGTAGGGGCAACCTATGTGGATGATGCTTGGGTCAAGAGGAAGTATGTGAATGCTCTCTTGCCTTTCGAGCCCATCGAGTTGAAGTCCATTCAAGGAAGACACAACTACAATGAAATGACATCCAATGAAGTTATGCAAGAAGTGCAAGCCTCCAAGGTTGCCACCAAGAATGCCGAAGATAACCGTGCTAGGGCCATGGGGATGAAACAAGGCCCCTCACTTGCTTTGAAGGCCAAGGTGGTATGTCATGATGAGGTTGAAGCGTGCCCAAGCAATATTGCTCCAAGTGATCTTGAGCCGGCTCTAAATGGTCATATAGCTCTTGCCACAAGAGAGTTTTGGAAAGACCCGGCAAAAGCTAAAGCCAAGGTTGATAAAGAGAACAACTCAAGTGGGAAGAAAGAGCTAGCCTCAAAGTGGAAGACGTGCTACAATTGTCATGACAAGAACCACTACATAAGAGAGTGTCCTTATGAGAACTGAGAGAAAAATGGTGGGAAGCTCATCCCCAAGGACCATTCAAGGTTGATCCAAAAGAAGCCCGCAAGACCAAGGAAGCCTTTCTTCAAGAAGGCACCAAGAATTGTGTTGGTGGCACAAGAATAATATGCCACAAGTGATTCCAAAGATGAAGATGCACCTACTAAAGAGGTAGCCGCATTGGCTATTGTATCAACTTCATCATCTTCTCTCTTTGAATCCCCCAATGAGAACTTCTCCACCAACAACGCTCATTGCCTCATGGCTCATGTCACCGAGGTATCATCTCCTTCTCCCAAGACTATGCATGAAATGAGTGATCAATCTAGTCTTGTGATTAAGAAGGAACTTGTTGCCTTCGATTCCTTCATGACTAACTTGCAAGGTGAAGCTAAGGAACATGTTGAGTCTCTCATGAGACAACTATGTGCGGCCGAAGAACTTCTTCAAGAAAAGAGTAAGATTGAGAGAGATGATTCTCTCACCATTGCCTCCTTGAATGCTTCCATAGCATCCTTGAATGCCTCTCTTGATGGAGAGAGTGAAGAAAGATGTTCTCTTGAGGAAAGACTTGATTCTCTTGATGCTAAAAATGATGATATCATTAATAAAATTATTAAGGATAGAGATCATGTCTTTGCTAAATATAAAGTGCTTAAAAAGGAGAAAGTTGAACTTGGGGTTGCTAATGCTAGACTTCTTGAGGATATGGAGAAGCTTGACAAGGCTCACAAGGCCTTGGAAACAACTCACTCCCTTTTAGTCAAGTCTCATGAGCAACTTCAAACTCAACTTTCTAAATCTAGCTAAACTAGCATATCTATTCTTCCTCGTGTTCATGAAAATGTTATTGAAGAAAATGTTAGTGCCAAGACCTCTATTCCCAAAGGTAAAGATAAGGGTATTGCTTTCTTATTTGAGCAAAAACCACACAAAGGGAAGGAGGTTCTTGGTTATGTAGCCGAGCCCAAGAAGAAAGTGGGCAACAACAAGAAGATCAAGACCAAGCCTGCACAAGCCAAGACTTCCATTGCGGGTGGTAGTGCCACAAGGGGCAAGACCACTCGTAGTGACTTTGCGGGGCATAACAACCCCAACTATATTCTTTATGTTATTATTATGGGGATGTTTATGCTCAATATGTTGGTCCATATGATGGTTACATTGATTACTCTATTTGGGTCCCTAAGACCCTTGTTGCTAACCAAAGAGGACCCATTGAGAAATGGGTACCTAAATCCAAGCAATGATTTCTTGTAGGACTATGCTTCCGGTGGATCGAAATGGGTGGTTGATAGTGGATGCACTAGTCATATGACCGGAAGCAAGGAGATTATGACGGAGTTGAGACCAAATCTAAATAACTCATCCATCTCTTATGGTGAGAAGTTAAAGGCCGAGGTAAAGAGTCTCGGCAAGGTGGTAGTTGCAAGGGATATCACCCTTGTAAATGTCATGCTTGTTGAGTCTCTAGGTTACAATCTTATGTCCGTTCGTGCTCTTAATAAGATGAACTTTGATGTCGATTTTACTATTGATATGGTGGTACTCTTGAGGAGCAAGACTCTAAAGGTCATGTTCGTTGGGTATGTTGAAAATGAGTTGTTTGTGGTAGACTTTTCAGGGTCTACCAACACTCCAGCAATATGCCTATTCGGAAAGGCCGACGTGGGGTGGTTGTGGCATCGCCGCTTGTCCCATGTCAACATGAGAACTTTGCAAAGTCTTCACAAGGGTGGCCACATTCTTGGACTAAAAGAGGATGTTTCTTTTTCTAGAGATCGTCTTTGTAGGGCTTGTGTTGAAGGAAAGATGCATGATTCTCCCCATCTGGGCAAGACCATTATTTCATCAACGAGGATATTGGAACTTCTTCATGTTGATCTCTTTGGTGCCGTGCCTCAACCTAGTCTTGGTGGGAAGAAATATTGTTTGGTGATTGTTGATGACTATTCAAGATTTACTTGGGTTTATTTCTTCAAGACGAAGGATGAAACCCAACAAGCCATCATCGATTTTTCAAATATTGTTCAACGCCAATACAATGTCCTATTTTGGTCATTAGGAGTGATAATGGCTCCGAGTTCAAGAACTACACCTTAAATGAGTTTCTTAGTGAAGAGGGGATTCGTCATCAATATTCCGCTGCATATACCCCTCAACAAAATGGTGTAGCCGAAAGGAAGAACCAAACCTTTGTGGTGCGGTTCACCGGAGAAGAGGGTGAGGCCTTTGTGTCCATTGAACCATTGTGTTGGTTCACACCTCTCCAACGAGACGTACTCCCCTAAAAAGGAGGAACTCGGGATTACATCCGTGTCTCCGCGTGCTTTGACTTCGGTTACCTCTCTCCTTGTTTACCGCCTTATATTATCGTGCTTAGTTGCTAGCTTGTCATATAGGTAAATTCACCGTAGTTGCATATCTAGAGAATTTACCTTTTGTGTCAAGCTTAAATTGAAAAAAGACTAAAATTGGAGTAGCACCTATTCACCCCCCTCTAGGTGTCATACCGATCCTTTCACTAGTAAGACGTTTGATGAAACTACTTTACGCCAAATTGACAATTCAAGGCATAGTCCATTGTCAGTTGTGAAGGAGTGTAGCTATTCGCTCTAGGTGGAGCTCAACCTTAACAGGTCTCCACTGAAAATACTGGTATATCAAAAACAGTGTTTGGAACAAAGAACATCATGGGTCTTTGGGATCTGGTGGGGGATTACTGAAATATTGCCCATTATTAGGATGGGCTTTAGGCCCATCTAACCATCCAGATTAATCCCTAAAGGCCCATACTGCCATTTGGAGAGTGGTACGTGAGTTTAGTCCCACATGGCTAGTTTAGAGAGATGTACACCAGTTTATAAGGTGAGTTCTTCTCTACCATGTATGAGGTGTTGGCTCGGAAGAGAAAGGAGGCGTTCCACACGCGCGCTCCTCCTCCTCCGCCGCCTGCCTCGCCACGCCACGCCACGCCTCGCCTCGGCACGTCACGATGCGCCGCGCCGCGCCGCGGGTTGCGGGAATCTCGCCGAGCCGATGTATTCTTTTTGTCACGCAGGAAAAATGTGAGCGGTCAACTGAAACGTTTTGTCTTAATGGAAATGAATACGAGCTGAAACGTTTCGTCTTAAGTGCTCTTAAGTACGGACATTACCATAATTCATTGGGATTGATTACGGGGCATTTCTGTTGTACTGGTCGCCTCCTCTGGTGCCTATATAGGAGAGGTCGCTCCTCTCCAGAATACACAACAGACAGATTCATCTGCTCGTGCCGCCACCATAGTTCCTCTCTCTGTTGCTGGCTCCGGTGATCCCATCCCGTCCACCGCATACACGACCGACGGGAGAGCAGACCTCCGAAACCCCGCCTCTCCAGATCATGTACGGGAGAGGGGCGATTAGGTTTTTGGGGAGCGTCTCCTACGCGACTGCTCGCCGTTGTTCGTCTCCTTCAACTACATCTGCATCAACTACTTCCGCGTCGCCTTCATCATCGCCATGGCCACCGACGCCGACAAGGAGCAAGCTGCTGCTGACAAGAGGATCGCTGATGACGCCACTGCTTCCGCTGCTGCTGCGGCCAACTAGCCTACTGGAGGGTATAACATGTTTATCCCTCTCCTGATTATTTCCATGTTTCCAGTACTAGTCATATGTGTAGATGTTTCTACTATCTGTCTAGTACGTAGTTTTATCATCAAGTTTCAGTATGTCATTAGCACTGTTTATGCCATGTTCATGATTTATTATTGGATTAATTTAATCAAACAATTGCCTATATTCTCAACACTAGGTAGCCTCGACCACGTCTGATACGTCCAAAACGTATCTACTTTCCCGAACACTTTTGCTATTGTTTTACCTCTAACTTGTGTGTTTTGAATACAACTAATGCGGACTAACGCTGTTTTCAGCAGAATTGCCCTGGTGTCTTGTTTTTGTGCAGAAAGTCAACTTTCGGGAAAAACACCAGAAAAGATCGCAAACCTCCTATTTTACCAGAAGACTCACGGAGCCAGAAGGGGAGCAGAGATGGGCCACGAGTGGCCCAAACCACAGGGCGCGCGGCCAAGGGGCCCACCGCGCCAGCCACTGAGGAGGGCGACTCGGCACCTCCCCGAGTCCCCCTTTCGACTACTTAACCCTCTCTGACCTAAAACGCGAGGGGGTCGTCCACTTCATCCAGAAACATCACCGTACGCCGCCGCCATCGCGAAACCTATTTCGGGGACCAGAAACTCCGTTCTGGCACTCCGCCGGGACGGGGAATTGGAGGAGATCATCGCCATCATCATCACCGACGCTTCTCCATCGACCATCCATGTTTCCCCCATCCATGTGTGAGTAATTCCCTGCTGTAGGCTGAGGGGGATGGTAGGGATTGGATGAGATTGTTCATGTAATAAGTTATAAGATCATTAGGGCATGGTGCCTAGTATCCGTTGTTAGTACTTATTGATGTTGTTGCAACTTGTTGAGCTTAATGCTTGTCACTAGGGCCCGAGTGCCATGATTTCAGATCTGAACATGTTATTGTTTCATAATGATATGCACTGTTTATTGATCATACCTGCAAGTTGTATACACATATTGTTGTCCGGAACCCGAGGTCCCAAAGTGACAATAATTGGGACAGCCGAGGGGAATGGCTGCGATGTGAGGATCACATGTGTTCACGGCGTGTTAATGCTTTGCTCCGGTACTTTATTAAAAGGAGTACCTTAATTACCAGTAGATTCCCTTGAGGCCCGGCTGCCACCGGCTGGTAGGACAGAAGATGTTGTACAAGTTTCTCATTGCGAGCACGTACGACTATATACGGAACACATGCCTATGTTTACTTAGTACTTGGATGCTTTATCATTATTATCTGCAATGCCTATGTCTTGATTATTATATGAGCTATCTTATCCATGCAGCGCCCGTTCATCCATCCCTATGCCTACAGTGTTTTAATCCTACTGTTTACTGCAATCACTACTGCTGTCTCTATTTACTGCTGCTATTATTTCACCGCTACTACTGCTATAAAACTGTTGCTACTGATAATCTGTGTCGAGCAAGACTATTCACAGGTGCAGCTGAATTGACAACTCCGCTGTTAAGGCTCTCAAGTATTCTTTGGCTCCCCTTGTGTCGAATCAATAAATTGGGTTTTACTTCCCTCGAAGACTGTTGCGATCCCCTATACTTGTGGGTCATCAAGACTATTTTCTGGCGCCGTTGCCGGGGAGCATAGCTTTATTTGTGAGTTCACTTGTGATCTATATTGCTCGCTGAAATTTATTCATCATGGGTAAAGCTCGTGATGAGAGGGTCCGTGTATTGCCATCCACTACAAGAAAAGGTACGACACTTAGTACCTCTGCTGCTCTTGACTCACCATCTGTATTGAGTCAACTTGTTACACCACCACAATCTTCACGTGTTGGTACTACTGCTGAATCTGAAATTGCCTCTGATAATTTGATGATGCTTCTACTGTGATTGATGAGAATATTTCATTAGGTCCACTTTTAGATGCTGCTATTGCTAAGTCTAAACAACTTGAAAATACTAGAACACCTAATGGAAGTCCTACTACTCCTGTTTATTCACCTGAGTTAAGGGATTATACTTGTGATGATGATCCTGATGAAACTTATGTGGAACTTGATGATGATTTTATTGATAAATGTAATGCTACTACTGGTGCAAGTAATATGAGAAATTTTCTTGCACAACATGCTGTTAAATACAAGTTGTCACCTGATCCTAAGTTTGCCACTTCTCCTATAAACATTAAAGATAAGGATTATGATTTTTCTCTTGATTTATCTCATATATCTATTGTTGAGAAAACTCCTTTTTGTGGCACTAAGAGTGAAAGTGCTGTAGAGCACATGAATGAGCTCTCTACTTTGAGTGGCTTATTTTCTGATGATATTAAGAAGCGTAGCTATTTTGTTGCTAAGATTTTTCCTTTCTCATTAAAAGATGATGCTAAAGCTTGGTATAACAACTTGTCTCCTGGTTCTATTACTAGTCCTACTGGTTTGCTTGATGTTTTCTTTCAGAAATATTTCCCTGCTAGTGCTCAACATGATGCTTTGCAGAGAATTTATAACTTTGACCAGGAAGATGAAGAGAAACTTCCAGAGGCATGGACAAGGTTTTGCTCTCTTATCAGAGCTCGGCCTGGACATGATTTGGAAAAGCATGATCTACTTGATATATTTTACAGTGGACTAACTATTGAATCTAGAGCATATCTGGATAGTTGTGCTAGTTGTGTTTTCAGGAAAAGAACCCCTGAAGAAGCTGAAGAATTATTGGCTAAAATCAGCCAGAATTATGATGATTGGACTCTACCTGCGCCGACCCCCACACCTACACCGACACCAATATCAAAGAAGAGGGGAGGTATGATTGAATTGAATGATGAAACAATGAGGGAGGCCAAGAAGACTCTCATTGAGAAGGGTATTAAATCTGAAGATGTGAAGAACCTTCCACCTATTGAAGATTTGTGTAAGCCAATTCCTCATCCATCCATAATTGAGGTTCACTCTCTCCACAGGTTCGATGAAGGAGATATTCCCTACTCTAAACCACCTGATCAATGCTTAGATGAATTTGATAATTATGTTATTAAGCAAGATAATTTTAATATGAGAGTAGAGAATCATTTGCATGAAAACTCTCAAGCTATTAGTAAGTTGCATGATATTGTGGAGAGAACCTCCAATGATGTTAAGATGCTTATTAAACATTTCCATATGGTTCAAACTCAAATTGATCAACTCACTAAAGTGCAACAAGACATGTTAGCCAATGCTTCTAAAGAAAAATTAAAACCTGTCTATGTTAGCACTAGAAGTGGAGCTCATACTCAGGATCCTTTATATCCTGAGGGACACCTAAAAGAATTGAACAAGATTCTCAACTAGCTGAAAATCCAGTTTCTCCTTCTAAGAAAAAGAAGAAGAAGAAACATAAAAATGTTGTAGAATCCTCTGAAACTGTTAATGATCCTAATAGTATATCTATCTCTGATGCTGAAACTGAAAGTGGTAATGAACTTGATAGTGATAAGGATAAAAATGATGCTCTTGATAAAGAAGTTAGTGAAAAGGAACCTGAAAAGCATACTAAAAACACAAAGTACACTAAGGAAGACTTCATTGCTAAGAAACATGGTAATGAAAGGGAACCTTGGGTTCAAAAGCAAATGCCTTTTCCAACTAAGAAACTAAAATCAAAGGAAGAAGAACATTATAATAAATTTTGTGAATGGATGAAACCCTTGTTCTTGCAAATTCCTTTGACTGATGCTATTAAATTGCCTCCTTACTCAAAGTATATGAAAGATATTGTTTCTAACAAGAGGAAAATTCCTAATGAGGAAATTTCTACTATGCTTGCTAATTATTCTTTCAATGGCAAGGTTCCTAAGAAGCTTGGAGATCCAGGTATACCAACCATCCCTTGCTCCATCAAGAATAATTATGTTAGAACTGCTTTATGTGATTTGGGAGCAGGAGTTAGTGTTATGCCTTTTTCTCTCTATAAGAGACTCTATCTTGATAAATTGATACCTACTGATATATCTTTGCAAATGGCTGATAAATCTACTGCTGTTCCTGTTGGCATTTGTGAGGATGTCCCTGTTCAAGTGGCTAACAATTGTTTAATTTTGACTGATTTTGTTGTTCTTGAAATGCCTGAAGATGATAATATGTCTATTATTCTTGGAAGACCTTTTCTAAATACTGCAGGTGCTGTTATTGATTGCAATAAAGGAAAAGTAACTTTCAATGTTAATGATAAAGAACATACTGTTTATTTCCCCAAGAAAGTTGACAAGATTTATGGAGTCAATACCATCTCCAATTTTAAAACTATCAAAGTGGGAAGTATTGATTGCCCTATATATGATCATCAAGAAGGATATCAAAACATTATGATTGGATCCATATCAATACAATACAAGGTAACATGAGTGTTTCATGATGTTTAAATCATTTGTGTCATGTAAATTTATTTGGTGCCAAGACTTGATCAACCTTGTTATCAAATGTATTTGCATACATGAAAGAGCTAAACAGCATTTCTTTCTTCAACTTTGTTTTACCTCCTGTAGTGATAATTAGGTTGCAAAAGTTTAGTTGTTTTGAATTTTAAAAATAATTTTTCTGCCCAAGTTTTATTAATTTAAATATCCAGATTTCATGCAAATTGAAAGTTTTCAAAACTGTAAAAATTATACCATTGGTCCTATTTTTCAAAGAGCATCGTGGGAGTGCCTGGTGCTGACCAAGGGGACCCACCATGGGGTCAAACCACATGGTGGCGCGGCTGCCCCTTGGCCGCGCCAGCCACTGAGGTGGGGCACCCTTGGCCCTCCAGCAGTTCCCCCACCTACCACTTCTTCCTCTTGCATCACTCAGCTCGTTTTTCTCTCTCACACTCGAGTTTTTGCTGTTCTTCCTCGCGATTTCGATCTCTTTGTTCAGCCCATCTCAGCTGCTGAGATTTGGGGCAATTGCTCTCAGGTATGTGACTCCTCCATGTATCCAAGTAGAATTTTGTTTAGTAAGTATACCTTGAGTATTTTGCTGCTGTAGGTGACTTGTTAAGTGAGTATGCATGCTTGTTCTATGTTGATATAATCAGTTTTGATGCATGTTTAGTCCTCTAGCAAGTCCATATAGTAGTTCCCCTCATTTGTATGCTTCAAAATAATTTTTATGATATGTGTCAAAAATTTCAGAGGATGGAGGGAAATGAACACCAACTAAATCAATATGAATTGGTGGTTCCTGAGGTCATGGGGATCCATCGTGAAGAAGGAGTGTTCCATCCTGCTATCCATGCTTGGAATTCATGAGAAGTTCGGGGATCTTGCGTGATTTTCGTACTCTTGTCTCTAATACAGGATTGAGTGATTTTGTAGAGGGAGAACCCTACCAATATGCAAAGCTAACTGTGTCTGTGGTGCAGGACTTTAGATTTGATTGGTCTTCACCTAACCCTATGGTTCACTATAAAATTTACAACAAAAGTGTCCACTTGCCTTTTGATGCTTTTTGTGCAGCAATTAGGGTGCCGCAATGGGGATCACGAGGGAAGATACATGGGCAACCCAAGCATTTGACGGACCTATACGAGGTAATATGTCAAGGAAGAACCTACTCAGATGAAAGTGGTAAAATTCGAAGTATTCAATTTCCATGCATTCGATATTTTGCTTACTTCATCACGAGGTGTGTACTTGCTAGGAAGACTGCAAATAAATTATCCATTCCTGATTTAGCTTTCCTAGCAGCAGCCTTGCAACATGATAAGAGTTATAATTTGGGTGCCTTGATAGCTTTCGCATTGCTGCCAATCGCGAGAAAGGTGGATTTTGTGGAGGACTCATTGCTTCTCGTTTATTAGCTATGCATGGTGTAGTAGCTCTCCCTAATGATTTGCAGCTTTCTTTAGAGAGGCTCGATTTTGCTTCCATGGGGAGGCATGGCTTTGTTACTAGTTGGTCTACTTTGAATAATCTATCTTATGAGGTGCCTTTTGCCAAGAAGGTGAGGTGGAAAATGGTTAAATCTGAGCGAATAGTCGCTTTGCCTGCACCACGTTTGTTTGATCTTGGTTTCAGGAATGTTTGGTCAGTCACCGAGGATGAATTCGATGCATACTTGAGGGAACATGCCCTGCACACAGAGGATGATGGAGAATGGGCGGACGAGGACTCCACTCAGTTTTCCGGGACTGGGGGCTCGCGCCCCTATCCTGGGGATGCTGGACCCTCTGCCTCATCTTCCTCAGCGGAGCCGGATGTTGAGCACGCCCAGTATGACCCGCCGGCTTGGAGTTCCTACCCGCGTTATTATTAGCCTCCACTTAGGCCAAAAGCCTAAGCTTGGGGGGAGGTATATCGACATCTCACTCATTTACATATCATATCTTGTCGATACTTTGTATATCCATGTTGCAGTTTTCTTTCTTTCTTTTTAATTGTTTACCTTTTATTGCTGCATTCCAAAACACAAAAAGACCAAAAATATTTCTGTTGTTTCTCTTCATTTGTTTCTTTAAGTTTCAGTATTAGTTTGCTTAGTTTTAAAATTCGGTTTGTTATTCAAAAATCTAAAAATATTTTGCTTTATTGTTTGTTTCTTTTTGCTCTTGTTTCAAAAACTCGAAAACCCAAAAATATTTGTTGTTTCTTTTTGGTTTTGTATAGTGTTTTCAGAGTTGGACAGCCATCCGTGACTCCGATGGAGCTTGGTTTTCATTCTTATCATTCGAAGCAACACAAGTGAAAAAGCAATAAGGATGATCTACAACAACTCGAGTTGGGGTGAGAGGCTGGTATGAACTCTATTTGTTTTCATTTTTGTACATATACTCATCTATGTGAGCATGCTTAGTTGGTTCATGTGAGGTATATGTCATTTAGTGGATGCTTAGTAGTTCTTGTTCTCTCATGATCGGTCCCAATTTATTAATAGTGGTAGCATGTTATGTTGATGTTTGCTTGCATTGTTCTATTCATAGAGGGTATGACATTGTGGTATCCTCCTCTGAATAATTCATTCGAATTGACTTGGCACATGCTCATGCATGCATATGACTGAAAAACAAAAGTCAATTAAGCCTTGATGATTTATTTTGACTCAGAGTTCTTGTATCACTTTTATGCTCAATTAATTTCATTTTGTCGCAAGCATGATTATGACGGTTATTGCTCTCTTGATTGTCGCTTCCCAGTCTATTGCTAGCCTTCACTTGTACTGAGCGGGAATGCTGCTCGTGCTTCCAAAACCATGAAAACCAAGTTATTCCAAAGTGTCCACCATAAATACCTATGCATGGCATTTCGAACCATTCAAGTAAATTTTCATGTGCTACCTTTAAAACCTTCAAAGTACTTCTCAATTTGTGTCAATGTTTTATAGCTCATGAGGAAGTATGTGGTGTTTTATCTTTCAATCTTGTCATTCAGACTTTCACCAATGGACTAGTGGCATATACATCCGCTTATCCAATAATTTTGCAAAAAGAGCTGGCAACGGGGTGCCCAGTCCCAATTAATTATAACTTTCATCAATAATTCTCTTCACATGTTTTGCCCTGATTTATCAGTAAGCAACTTAATTTGCAAATAGACACTCCTCCATGGTATGTGAATGTTGGAAGGCACCCGAGGATTCGGTTAGCCATGGCTTGTGCAAGCAAAGGTTGGGGGGAGTGTCACCCATAATGAAACTAAAATACATGTGTAAACAAAAGAGAAGAGGGATGATCTACCTTGCTGGTAGAAATAACATCCTTCATGGGAGCCGCTCTTGAAAGTCTGGTTGACAAGGGGGTTAGAGTACCCACTACCATTCGTTGACAACAACAAACACTTCCCAAAACAATTTTGCTTCTGTTTTAAAAATAAAAAGCTCTAGCACATGATAATCCCTGCTTCCCTCTGCGAAGGGCCAATCTTTTACTTTCATGTTGAGTCACCATCCTTTCTTTGAGCACTTTCTCGAGAGCATAGTTGTCATTCTTAGTGTAATGTGCTTGTCCCAGAATGTGGTTAACTGTGATATAACTTTGATGCTTTTATCTTTGATATCTTTGATTCTAGTCTTCCCATGAACTTCAGAGGTGCCTGGGCATTTATGTTTTGCTGTACAAAAACGGGCAAGCGAGATACCATCTTATCATATCCTATTATGAGCATTACAATCTTGTGAATTAATATGTTTCATGTTTGTCGCTATTAGTATGTTGGTATCTTTTCATAGTTTACATGCCTATTGAGTGACATTATTTGCATTTGCCTCATCTTGAATTGCCTAAGCATTTGTTCATATAGTGAGAATATATGCATCATATGAAGCAAATGTGTTCGTGAAAGTCTTTTATCGCACTCAGTTGTTAACTGAATTGCTTGAGGACAAGCAATAAGCTAAGCTTGGGGGGAGTTGATACGTCCAAAACGTATCTACTTTCCCGAACACTTTTGCTATTGTTTTACCTCTAACTTGTGTGTTTTGAATACAACTAATGCGGACTAACGCTGTTTTCAGCAGAATTGCCCTGGTGTCTTGTTTTTGTGCAGAAAGTCAACTTTCGGGAAAAACACCAGAAAAGATCGCAAACCTCCTATTTTACCAGAAGACTCACGGAGCCAGAAGGGGAGGCGAGATGGGCCACGAGTGGCCCAAACCACATGGGGCGCGGCCAAGGGGCCCACCGCGCCAGCCACTGAGGAGGGCGACTCGGCACCTCCCCGAGTCCCCCTTTCGACTACTTAACCCTCTCTGACCTAAAACGCGAGGGGGTCGTCCACTTCATCCAGAAACATCACCGTACGCCGCCGCCATCGCGAAACCTATTTCGGGGACCAGAAACTCCGTTCTGGCACTCCGCCGGGACGGGGAATTGGAGGAGATCATCGCCATCATCATCACCGACGCTTCTCCATCGACCATCCATGTTTCCCCCATCCATGTGTGAGTAATTCCCTGCTGTAGGCTGAGGGGGATGGTAGGGATTGGATGAGATTGTTCATGTAATAAGTTATAAGATCATTAGGGCATGGTGCCTAGTATCCGTTGTTAGTACTTATTGATGTTGTTGCAACTTGTTGAGCTTAATGCTTGTCACTAGGGCCCGAGTGCCATGATTTCAGATCTGAACATGTTATTGTTTCATAATGATATGCACTGTTTATTGATCATACCTGCAAGTTGTATACACATATTGTTGTCCGGAACCCGGGTCCCAAAGTGACAATAATTGGGACAGCCGAGGGGAATGGCTGCGATGTGAGGATCACATGTGTTCACGGCGTGTTAATGCTTTGCTCCGGTACTTTATTAAAAGGAGTACCTTAATTACCAGTAGATTCCCTTGAGGCCCGGCTGCCACCGGCTGGTAGGACAGAAGATGTTGTACAAGTTTCTCATTGCGAGCACGTACGACTATATACGGAACACATGCCTATGTTTACTTAGTACTTGGATGCTTTATCATTATTATCTGCAATGCCTATGTCTTGATTATTATATGAGCTATCTTATCCATGCAGCGCCCGTTCATCCATCCCTATGCCTACAGTGTTTTAATCCTACTGTTTACTGCAATCACTACTGCTGTCTCTATTTACTGCTGCTATTATTTCACCGCTACTACTGCTATAAAACTGTTGCTACTGATAATCTGTGTCGAGCAAGACTATTCACAGGTGCAGCTGAATTGACAACTCCGCTGTTAAGGCTCTCAAGTATTCTTTGGCTCCCCTTGTGTCGAATCAATAAATTGGGTTTTACTTCCCTCGAAGACTGTTGCGATCCCCCATACTTGTGGGTCATCAACGTCTTCAAGAAAATAATGACGATGACGCCGGTCTATTCTATTGGCAAAAAAGGTAAACATTGACCCTGATGTTTTCTTTTCAATAAAATCAGGTACTATTGTCAATCACTTACCTCCTTGGCGGTAATAGTAAATTAGTAATGTCAGTCATTGGATAACGAGCATGGCCGGTTCAAAATCATATAGGAGTAATTGTGTGGTAGAATTTCATCAAAATACAAATACTCATTCGTACTAGACTACCCGAGTCTGACTTTTTTTTAGAAATAAAGGGCTCTGCCCCAGTTCCATTAAAGAAACCACGAATCCTTACAGCATTTTGCAAACTAAGTTTAGGTTTTTGGCCATCGAAACAGGGATGCCAAAAGTGCTACAGCACAGACAGCAAAAACTACAGGGGAGTACCAGCCTATTACATCACCAGGTCCAGGAAACTAAGTGTAATACCCCGTAGTTTAGAGAGTCAGAAGGGTAGAAATAGAATATGTGCATTTGCATGCATGCATCTAAAACACGGGAAATTTTGGCGCGTTAAATTAAGCGATACAAAGTGATCGATGTTTCTCTCGACACGATGAATTCGGGGTTAGATCATCTGTTGAGTGCTATAAACTTCGACATGATCTTTACGACTAGCATTTATCCACTAGAATCTTTAGTCGAGGCAATTAAAATTTCGACATGACCTTTCTTAATTCTCGACACTTCCTGAAAACAATATCAAATATGACAATATATAAATCCAAGAGAGGGTAGATACAACTATTCAATCTCAAACCAATTCATATATAGGATCATCTGATTACAACATTCATACAAATATCAACACATCATTTCATCATATAATCTTACATCATCACAAATCCATCTCATACATGATCTCATTAATTCAACATCTTATCATATTCATCTCAAATACAAATGTCTAAAGTCTATTTAAGATACATCAAATGGAATTAAATTACAAGATCAAATGATACAAGCTTAAAATGAAGGAATAATTAACATTACATCTTTAACTGAATAAGTACATATCTCATCCAAATAAAAATAAGATTACAAAAATAATAAAAGGAAGCCTAAATTAAATCTTGATCTTCTTATTTTCAAAATCTTCCAATTCATCTTCAAATCATTTCCTGCAAAATAAACAAAGACACAAGAGAGGGGGTTGATAATTAAAATGTTTGCCTTCACCACAAGGGTGAGGCAATTTAATGTTGGAACTCAACTAATGAACATTAGGAACCTGTCCTAACATCCAATTATCGACTAGAGGGATCAACTTTATCTTAGGCGACATTGAGGAACTTATGGATCAAGTTGGATCATTTGAGGCAATATGGATCAGTTAGGCAACAAGAAGGCAACAAGGGGCAGGATCCATTTGAGCAAGATACAAAGGCAACTTAAGCAAAGGAAATGGTTATTGATCCATATTTATTTATCTTAGGCAACTAGTCAATCCCTCTAATCTAGTCAAGTTCCTAAATAAGAAAGCCCACATGAAAAGATAGATTATTTCTCCAATGGTATTATTTACCAAGGAAGAAAATAGACAAATGCTAAAGCCCACAATCTGAAATTATTAAGCCACATGATCACCACCCATAAATGGCCAAGCCCACATATGAGAGAAGCCGCACAAGCCCATCTAGTGACAAATGCCACTTGGCTTGATAAAAAATTTAATCCTACAAGGAGATAAGATCAATGACCATGCATTCTTATCCACAAGCAAAATATCTCTCATAACTTGTACCTCCAGAATATCTCACAAGAGGATAAGACCAATGACTACTCATCTTTATCCACAAGGGAAATATCTAACATTACTTGAACCCTAAGGAATGCCCAAGCATGAGAGCTTGACAACCAAGCACCTTACTCACCAATGCAAATGAGGAGTCACCTAGTGGTGTGTCACCACCACAACAACCAGCCAGTAGTTTATAAACAGCACCACAACCATCCTAGCAAATTCATTTGCCACAAAGACATTTTCAAGAAGCAGCCACTAGCACACACAAGTCACAACCATCACAAACCACACTTTTCACAAGCAGTAGAATATCTAGCAGCACCATTTCCATCAGTTCTTCACCAAGAACAACCACAAATCACAAGCCAATCATGGAGATTACCTAAACCATCCACCACAAGCCATTAAAACTTAGGAGAAGTCAAGCAACAAGGAGGAGAAGGTAGAACCACAAGGTGCAGTCCAGAAGAGACGGTTGAACCTTGGAGCAAGATCAGACTCTTCCGTAGCTTTATCTGCTCTACACCCAAGGATGTTAAACATATGTGCTAGAGAGTGATTTAGCAGGTTCCGTAAATGACAGAACCATGCTTGAGTGCTGAATTTAGCATATGTTCTTAACAGAACCTTGCTCAGCAAGGTGTGGTGCTATAGAAGATGATTTGCAAGCAGAGTACTTCTGTTTTGTGCAAGAAATATGACAGAGAGATGAAAGGGAGTGAAGTTGTGTGCTGTAGCAATTGTTTGAGCATGAAAAAGAGGCAAGGGAATAGTATTACTGCAGTATCTGTTCTTATCATGTTTATTAAAGCTTCACACAAGGCAGTGAACCAGCAGAGCTGGAATAGCAGTGCCTAGCACATCTGTACACATGGAAGAAGCACAGGAAAGCATAAAAAAAATCATCTCTAAACAAGCAAGCTGCTGTGTAACTCTACAAGGAGGCATCACAGCAATCAAAACTTATCTAAATCATTTTTATAGCACTTATTCATCACAGCTAGATCATTTAGTACAAGTTCTAGCTCGGAATTATTTTCTAAGAGAGAATTTCATCTTCTGTGAGCAAGAAATGCTCTCCACAGTAAATTCAAAGGCAGTGGGAAGATCTACACATGCTAGATCAACACCATTCACCTCTACTGTGTGCACATAGAGGAGGCAGTGCACATATCCGAGAAAATCATCTAGAATCATCATCTGTTCATAAAAAACCTAAAGCAACCGAAAGCAACATGTTCAAATCAATTCGATTAGGGCTGTGACAACAGCAGTAGTGGATCAAGAATTAGAATTAGAGCTGATCTCCAGCTTAGTACTACGATTTGGATCTTTCTGTATTTCATTTGCAAGAGACTTGCTTCAATATAAAGGAGGGTCTCAAGATTTTGTATTGAATAGTGTTGTAATCCTATAGTGTTACCTTGGACCGGCTATGTTTCTGTTGTACTACTCTGAGAGATGTAATATTTGCGGAAAGGTCCTTCCGTGCGTGTTACATCAACGACTTGTACACTACAACATGCAGTGGTGTGCTGGGTCACCGCACTAAGACTCAGCTACTTCAGTTGTCATCGACAACCTTGAGATTTCGTCCATCTTCAACCAGCTTGAGCCCTTTGCCTCCAAGGATCTTGGACAGGCCAGCAATGTCTCTCTCCCAAGCTTTGGCTTCTTCACCTCCAGATAGTTCCTGAGAGCTTTTCACAAGCAGATCCTTGTTGATCATCACCCAGGGTCTGGCCAACACTGCGGAGGAGACCGCTGCGCTAGCTGCTCCACTTTCCCAATCACACTCTCCAGCTTTCCTTTTGTGTCCCCGGAGAAGAGGACCTTCCAGTGGGAGAGCAGGGCCACCATCCATCACCAGATGCTCTGTAAGCCAGGCCAAGGAGAGCGGTTAAAACATAGATCATTTCTGGTATTCCAGATAATCCACAATGCTGCTACATGGGTGGTATTCAGAACTTTAAATTTTTTATCACAGAGCCATTTAGAAGCAATGCATTGATACGATGCAACAGCAGTGTCACAACCAGCAGCAATCTTAATTTCAGCCCAAATTGCTTTTGCAACCACACATTCAAAGAAAAGATTGTCACAAGATTCAAGTTCTGAGTAAAAGATGCAAGTGACGTCGTCAACATTTGCTCTTTTAACAAGATTGTCTCTAGTGAGTATCTTGTTATGAGAGATCAGCCACATAAAGAAGTGGATTTTTGGTGGTACAGTTATCTTCCAGACAGCCTGGACAAAAACAGGAGACACACCTCTAAAGTTAATGACTGCATAAAGAGAGCTAACACTATAGGTCCCTTTAGCTTCATATTTCCAAATCAGGGCATCCTCTTCACTAGTAAGCTGAATAGTTTGTGCAATCTGTATAATTTCATACCACTTAACCATGAGATCATGACCAAAACATCTTCGGAATGTAACCTTTAATTGATTACCATCCCAAAGTTCAGCAACTATAGCTGTCTATTCATTGACAATCTCATACACCTCCCAATACTGGATAGCCAGACTGAAGGTACCAAACCACCGATCTTCCCAAAATTTGACTTTCCTACCATCCCCAATTTTCCAGGAATATCCCATTTTTGCCGCTTTCGCAGCCCAAAGGACTCCCTTCCATAAAGGAGAAGCTCCTACTGGAGAAGAGGAGAAAATGTTTTGGCAATTTACATTATATTTATGGTCAATTATCTGTTTCCACAACTTATCCCCATCTAGGTAATACCTTCTGATCCAAGACACAAGGAGGCAAAGGTTCATTTAAGCTAAATTTGGAATACCTAAACCTCCAAACTCTTTTTTCTGAGTCACAAGGTTCCAATTAGCGAGATGGTATTTAAAATGCCCCTCATAGTTGTCCCACAAACAGTGGGACATTTGAGAGTTTATTAACCTAATGGCCCACTTGGGAAATTTAATAACACTAAGGAGATACAGAGGGATGCTAGCTAAAACACTCCTCACAAGCTCCAATTTTGCAGCATGGGTAAGGAGTTTACCTCTCCACCCAGAAGCTCTTTTTAAGAGTTTATCTACTATAGGTTGTAGATCTTCTTTTCTGAGCTTTTTGTAGTGTAAGGGTACTCCCAAATATTTAATGGGAAAATCCCCTAGCCTACAGCTCAAAGTCTGAGCAAAGGCTTGGGCTTCACCAGGATCAACGTTAATGGGAACCAACTCACATTTATGAAAATTAATCCTCAGCCCTGAGATTTGTTCAAAGCAGGATAAAATCCATTTGAGGTTCATGGCTTTTACTAGGTCTTTTTCAAGAAAGAGGAGTGTGTCATCAGCATATTGCATGCTAACCACCCCAGACTGGCTAAAACCTCTCAACAGGCTAGTAATCTGAACATGATGAGCAACTTTAATAAGCATCCTAGTAAAAACATCAGTAACCAAATTGAAAAAAGGGGGAAACCGGATCCCCCTGCCTCACTCCTCTCCCCGAAATGAAATAGTCACTATTGCAGTCATTAATTCTGACACCAACAGAACCTCTATCTAGGAGAGATTTAAATCGATACATGCATTTAGGGCTAAAGCCCCTGGAGGCCAACATCTTAAGGAGAAATTCCCTATTGACCATGTCATATTCCTTCTCATAATCCAGTTTAAAAATAAACCCTTCTTGTGAACTAAGTGCCACATCATGAATTATCTCATGAGCCGAAACAACACTTTCCAAAATATATCTACCCCTGATAAATGCAGTTTGATTGGGAGAAATAAGTTTCTCACAAACTGCACCTAACCTAACAGTGACACATTTTGAAAAGATCTTAAAACTGCAATTAGTCAGAGCAATAGGTCTGAATTTTTGAATAATAACAGCATCAGGTTCTTTAGGGATCAGAGTTAATAAAGAAAAATTGAGTCTATACAGATCAAAATCCATCCTATTCCAATCATTAAACATTGCAATAAGATCATGTTTAATCAGATCCCAGAATTGTTGATAAAAGATAAAGGATAGCCCATCTGGACCAGCAGCTCCTTCGGCATAAGAGCTGAAGACAGTATCCTTAATCTCTTGTTCAGTAAAATCTGCCTCTAAGAAGGCATTTTTTCTACTGTGACAAGTTTATCATTAGCCCAGAAATCAGCAGAAATATCCATGTTAAGTTTATCCTCATAACCAAATAGGCTTTTGTAATAATCAACAACAATTTTTAGAATACCTTCAGTGTCGTTAACTTCAACACCATCAGGGGACTAGAGAGCAGTAATCTGTTTCTTCCTCCTTCTCTGATTAGCAACAGAGTGGAAGTAGGGAGTTGTAACAGCCCAAAGCTGAGAACCTAAAAACCTGTGTAATTTTTCCACTTTTGAGCTAATTGCATCATGGCATCCATGCATAAACATGCCTCTTTTGAGTTAACACAACATTGGTATCGAAATGATATGAAGTTGCTAGAACCAAATGCCAAAGTGCTCTAACAAAACTTCCACACAATGTTGGCACTCAATCTTGCAAATAAACTTACTTTGACTTCCCCTATCGGTCAAGGAAGTTCCGAGAGCTCCAAAAACAATCTCTTGCACTTGCTCCAAATTGTTAAAGGAGCAACATCTTTGAATTTAGCAAAAATGTCCTATTCACCTTTCTAAACAAAAGTGGTCCAAACAATTTTATTTTGAGACACCAAAAATTGTGGAGTTCCTCCAGGTTAAGGGGAGCATCCCCAAATTTTTCTATAATTTCTGGAGCAGTGCAAGTGCCCTAATTAAAACTATTGAAGAAACAGGTTTTAAAGTTAAAAATAGAAAAAGGGAGAACCGGATTATCCGGTCTGAACGACCACCGGATTATCCGGTCGAGGTCATCTTCTTCCTGTAGCGACCACGCGCGTCGTTCCCGCCAGACCATCTCGACGCCGAGCTCGCCATGGGGCCCCCGCGCCCCCTGCCGCACGTGAGGAGAAGAGGAGCACCTCGAGGCCCCTGGCTACCCTATCCACTCGCCCCCTTGCCCTCTCCCTTCCCCATTTTTCTTCCCCACGAGCTCCACGAGCCGAGCCATGGCCGCCGCCTAGCGCCGAGGCTGTGGTCCTCCCCGAGCAAATCGCCGCCAACCAAAAGCTCCGCCGTGCTGCCCTCCTCCTCTCCACCGCAAGAATCGAGACGGGAAGCTGTACATTGCCCGGGGATTCGAGTTCTTCTCCGACGAACTCCGCCGCACGCCGAGCTCGATTGACGCCGTTCCCGTCCATCCCCGGCCTAGCTGAGCACCCCCACGAGTTCAAGGTGAGCTGCGATCCGCCTGGACACCCTCCATCCTCTCCCTCCCCATCTAGCTCGCCGAGCCGCCGTAGCCCGTGCGCCGCTGGAGTTCATCGCCGTGCTCTCCATTTCCTGCCACCAGATATTCCGGCCTCGGACAAAATATCCGGCCTGAAATTTCTGGCCGAGTCCAGTGGCTCGCGCCTTGAGTCCTTAGCCGTTTTTCGTGTGGCCAAGAATTGAGACCGGATATTCCGGTCTGGCACGACCCCGGATTATCCAGCCTCTTGGAGCTTTTTGCCTATTTTGGCTAAGTTGCGCATGGTCTTCTCACAACTTAAAACTTGCATCTTCTCATGAGCATGACATTCATATGCAAGTTAACCCTAAGGTTCATCGATCTTGATCAACTAATAAAGTTGTTGTAACCCTTAAACCCCACGGTATAGCCACGATGCACCGTGATGCATCCAACCTCCGTCTAAATTGTTTAGTTGAATCATCCTCGTCTCGGGGATTTAAAATGTCATGTCATCATATGTTTGCGCATTGCATTTGTTAAGCATATGTGTGGTGATTGATTGTTCTCTCCCGATGTTTGTTTTTCGTTAGATCATGCAACCGGGTTACTCCACAATACCCCGAAGACCCGTACTACCAGCACGTTGAGCAAGGCAAGCGTAATCCCCCCTATAAGCATGTCTATCCTATTTCCGCAAGTATTTTCTCCACTATAATATTGCATGCGGTTCCAAATGTCAATTTTATTGGATTAGAGTATCCTATAGTTTCATTAAGTTTCCGATGCCAATACCTGTTTTCCCTCCTATTTATCCATAGGTTTGTATTGTTGGCCTGAGATACTTACTATGCTATGTTGATGCTTAGCCATGCTTAGTAAATTGCATAGCTATACGATGGATGGTTTGTGTTGGAAACAGGTGATGAGATGAATGGTTGTTGGTGGAGGAAATTGTGGTGACGGATAATAAAATGCTAAAAGGTGGGGATGAGAGGCCATTGTGGTTGTGGTGTTTTGTCTCGTTCTCGCCGCCTAGGAGCGAGTGCTATACCTCTTGAACCAAGACTGAGCGTGCAACCATGCGTGAGGCCTATCCTTTTGCAGGAACCCTCATAGACTAAATAACTCGGGCGGGGCTAGCCAAGGTCCTCTAGTTCGGGCTTCCATTTGCTCGTGCGTGATGATGGTGGGATGAACTGAGATGAGGATGGTGGTGTTAGGAAAATGAGTGGCCGTGGGGCGGGGTGTTGTGATCCTGGCAGTCCTACCGCCACTGATGATCCTGGAAAGTCCTTAACGAGGGAGAAGTCGACACCGTTCCCACCCAGCCGGCTTTCCAAGGAAGAGAGCTAATGCGTAGGTAATGGACCGGGCGGTACGCGTGGCAAACATTTGTACACCCCTGCAGGGTTAAATCTTTTCGAAAAGCCGTGTCCGCGGTTATGGACGACTTGGGAAGTGAAGGTAGGATCATAGAATAACTTTAACGGAATGATTAAAAACTGGGTACTAGAGATACCACTCAAGATTGTAAGGTGAGCTTCCTCGAGGGTGATTCGGGGAGGTGCCTTGGACGAACAGGTACAGTGGTTGATGATGGTTTATGATGAGTAAGGTGATGAAAGAAAGAGTTACTCCTTACCTCTTTTGAAAATATTCTGAATAGTCGATGTTTTTGAGTTATGTTTTCATAAATAAAATCAGCTTTATGCAAAACAACCATATAACTTTGAAAGCCTCATCGAGCTAAAGCTCTATATATAATCTTGCGAGTTCGTCGAACTCAACGTCGTTTGTTTTGTTTCAGATGAGGACTTCACCGACCTCGAAGGTGGGTTCTTTGTGGACATCGACGAGTAGTCTGGGGTTCCCAGGTGGCAGCTTGGGACATCCCGGAACAGCTGGCGCTGTGATGTTTATCTGTAGGCCTCTTAGGCCATATTTGGATCTTGTTGTTTAGAACAACCTAATTTGCTTCCGCTTGATATAATGTTGGGTCTGTGACCTCTGAATGTCATTTGCTATCTTTGTGTCGTATGATTTGTGTCGTAGAGTTGAACTATATGATTTGTGTCGTAGAGTCTGTGATGTGCCAGTTGTTCCACAAGTCTTGATCTCTCTATTATGCAGTGAGGGTTGTGCCTGTGTTAAGGCATCAATCGGGGTGTTGTGTTCCCGATGATCCATTCCGAGCAACACCTGCCAAAGGTTTTGGACGGGGATTGGTAAACCCGTAACCTCCGGTTGTATCGCTTAACCGGTGACACACAGCATCATTGTATGACAGTCGGGTCGGGGCGCCACAGCAGTGTTCCTGTCACCCTCAAGAATTTGTTTCTCTCTAGACCTTTGTCTAGCTTTGATCTCCTCCTTCTTCCAGATATCTGTCAATTCAGACGAAATACTTTTCATCTTATCTTTAGACATGGGAGAAAGAGCTTGAGTCTCAGACATAATGTCAAGTAAGTCATATTCAGCCACAAGTTGTTGTTTCTTCTTATATTGACTAGATTCAATATTAGCTGACCAACCTTTGGCAAATCTTCTAAAATTTCTAAGCTTAAACTGCCAAACATCAATACTCTTAGTAAACTTGCAAGGAGCATTCCAAATCCTGGCAACAGCTTGAGCAAAACCCTCCTGCTACAGCCACCATTTTTCAAACCTAAACTGTTTGATTTTAGGAACAGCTATAGCACCAGTATCTACCACTAGTGGGGTATGATCACTGCCTAATCTAGCCAAAGATTTAACAAGACAAGAAGGAAACAGGGCATCCCGGCAAGTGGTGATAAACACACGGTCTAGAGTGGCCATGACCAGGTTATCCTGGTTGTTAGCCCAGGTGTATTTTCTACCACTATTTTTTAATTCCAAAAGACTGAATTTATTTATCCATTCATAGAAGAGGTCTGCCCATTTCTGATTAATAACACCAGTGTTCTTCTCAGCACTAGATCTGATAAGGTTAAAATCTCCTCCAATAAGGGAAGGGCCAACCCAGCCAGCCATGACATTATGAAGTTCATTAATAAAATCAAGCTTATGTTCTTCATAGGAAGACCCATAAACTGCAATGAACCTCCACACACTAGCATCTTTTCTATTCTTAACTAAGCATGAGATGCTATATGTATGATCATGCCAAGAAAGAACATCAAAAGAATCACTATTGATACCAACTAAAATTCCCCCAGCGGTTTTCTTAGCTGGTAGCCAATGCCAAATATAGAGACCTTGAGGGTCAAGGGTTTTCAGCTGAGCAGGAGTAAAATTCTCCTTCTTAGTTTCTGAAAACCCAATAAAATCTGGATGATGAGCTCTATACATATCACCCACCCTCTCTAGTTTATCATTTTTATTTAGCCCTCGGCTATTCCATATGAATCCTACTACCATTGGAAAATGAGAGTTTTCTTTTACTACCTTTTTCCTATTGGACACCTCAATCCAAGGAGTCTCAGGTGACATCTCCTCACTATTGTGAGAATCAGTCTCAGGATGGTCAGGTTCCCTACTTGGATCAACCATGTTTGATACTTCCTCCGAAGTAATATTAATATCATTAGGCAGGAACATATCAGGATTATCAATATGGATTTTTTTAAGCCTAATGGCTTCAAAACCTTTGACAATCTCAATGTTATCATGTATATTTTCATTAGAGTCACCTAAGTTAATCCCAGCATTTTTAGCATTTTGCATTAAGGTAGCATTATCTAGAGCAGCAAAGGAATTAGACATACATTATTTTGAGCTCTTACTTTTTGGAATCTCCAGATTCTTTGCTTTCAGTAGTGCTTGAGCTTTTTCCACTGCAGTCCTACCATCCTTAGGCACCCTAATACTTGTACGTGTTGCAACAACAGGTCCCCACTTTTTCTTCTCAATATTTTGAGCATCAGCTTCAGGATTGAGAGCCACATTGCCAACACTCACATGGACAGCTTGCTGTGTACTTTCCAACTCCATTACTGTATCAAGGAGCCGAAGAGAAATGTTTTCAGGGAGCAAGTTGACAGAGTTCACAGCTGTCGACAGCTGGGGTGTCACAACACCCATGATCTTGCTCATCACACTTTTCTCAAGAGATCTGTCAGGAACAGAAGTTGGTTCTACTGCAGCTTGCTTGCCAGAAGAACCACCAGTCGACCTAGGGGCAGGAGTGGAGGTACGAGGATTCTGGTCTGTGTCCATATCTTTCCTCTGCTGAGATTCAGGGTCAGAGAAGCCTTCTCCCAGATCATCATCTAAGGTCAGACCATCATTCCTGATGTGGGTGCGGTCCCGATCTTCATGGATTTGAGCGAAATTGACGAAGAACACAAGAACATGATGATGAACACGAAGAACAACCAAACACAAAAGGGGCAAAGTAAGATAACTAGCAAGACACAAGAAACCAATCGACCGGTAACACGCCCCAAGGGTAGCCCCCGATCCTCAAGAGATGCAAGCACACTTACTCTAAGATTCGTTTGTCTCACCGGTCGAATCTACCGGTCCAATCACCGCAGCGAGAGGCAAGTAATCACGATTACACGGAGGAGTTCATCTCCACATGGGGAGGCCTTGATTCATTTCACACAGAGGCATCTCACGAAGAGGCATCTCACAAAGAGGCAACATCCAAAGGATGGAAAGGAGCTAAGCTCAACTCAATCTCAACATAGTCTGAATCTAGATCTGAGCCCTAGGGGTCCTATAAGTAGTGTTGACCAAAAAGGGGTAGGTGGGAGAGGTAACACGAGTCATCCATCCGATCTGTTCCTGCATGAGCGGTAGTACCGCTGGGATAGGCGGTAGTGCCGCTGGTGCGGGCAGGGGTGCCTCATCCCACATCGGCGGTACCTCCAGCGGTACCGGCGGCGGTACTGCTCGGTACCGGGACGGGGGGCAGAACGCTGCCTTCGGCGGTACTTGGAGCGGTAGCGACAACGGTAGCTTCGGGGCGGTAGTACCGCCTATCCCGGCGGTAGTACCGCTGCAGCTGAATCACTTCTTCCTTCTTCTCTTCTTCTTCTTGATCCGAACCTTGTCCAACTTCTACATCTTCGTTCATTGACTCAAGGGGCTCCTTGGAGGCTTCATTCCTGAGTATGCATAGGACACTAGCTTGAGGTAGCAAACCATTCATGGAATCATCAAGATCACAAGAGGATAGGAGCAAATTCACCTTTTCATGTAGGGCTTTGACTCGTGCTCTTGTCATTGGTCCACTTGGCGTGTCTTGTATAGGGCGCACTACATCATCTCCCCCCCCCCATGGGAAAGAGTCATCCTCGAGTCTTGGTCTTCCTCATCGCTTGAAGTCCCATGATATGGGGATAAGTCGGCGACATTGAAGGTGGCATGCACCAAGTACTTGGAGTTGGCGATGTCGATCTTGTACGCATTGTCGTTGATGCGCTTGATGACCTTGAAGGGTCCGTCTCCCCGAGGTTGAAGCTTGGATTTCCTCGCATCCGGAAAGCGATCTTTGCGAAGGTGTAGCCACACTAGGTCTCCTTCTTCAAATATCAGGGCGCGCTTGTTCTTGTTCATCTTCTTAGCAAGGTCTTCATTGTGCTTCTCAAGTGTTGTTCTTGTATCCTCATGTAGCTTCTTCATGTGGGCGGCTCGCTTGTCGAAGTCCATGCTTGTTTGTTCACGTAGTGGTAGTGGTAGCATGTCCAAAGCGGTGTATGGGTTGAAACCATATACGACCTCGAATGGGCTTCTCTTTGTTGCTCGGTGTTGTGCTCGATTGTAGGCGAACTCGGCATGCGGGATGCACTCCTCCCAATTCTTCAAGTTTGGCTTGATCAACACACGAAGGAGCGTGGATAGACTTCGGTTCACCACTTCGGTTTGACCATCCGTTTGAGGGTGATATGCAGTGGAGAAGAGTTGCTTGATTCCCAACTTGGCCATCAATGTCTTCCAAAAGTAGCTCACAAACTTGACGTCACGATCCGAAATGATGGTCTTTGGCCCTCCATGAAGACGAACGATCTCCCTAAAAAACAAAGTTGCAATGTGTGAAGCATCATCCGTCTTATTGCATGGTATGAAGTGTGCCATCTTAGAGAATCGATCAATGACAACAGATATGGAATCCTTGTTTGTTTTAGTGCGTGGTAATCCCAACACAAAATCCATGGAAATATCGGAACAAGGTCCATGTGGAATTGGTAAAGGGTATACAAGCCATGAGAGTTTAGTGTGGACTTAGCTTTGAGACATGTAGAACATCGGCGGACAAGACGGTTTACGTCGCGGTACATGTGAGGCCAAAAGTAGTTGGTGGAGAGCATGGCGAAGGTCTTGTCGCGTCCAAAGTGTCCCATGAGTGCTCCTCCATGTGATTCCTTCAAAGGGAGCAAACGAAGCGAAGACTCGGGGATACAAAGTTTGTTAGCCTTAAACAAGAACCCTTTGTGCAAATGCAAATCCTCAATCTCCTTGTTCTCCAAGCATTTGGCAAAAATGTTTCCAAAGAAAGTATCGGCGGCATACAAATCCTTTATCTCGTCCAAGCCCAAAACACTAATATCAAGACGTGTGAGTAGGTTGGTCTTGCGGGATAATGCATCTGCAACCACATTGTCTTTACCTTTCTTGTATTTGATTACAAAGGTGAAAGACTCAATGAACTCAACCCACTTAGCATGTCGTTTGTTCAAATTTGTTTGGCTTTTCAAATATTTCAACGATTCATGGTCGGAATGAATGACAAACTCCTTAGGACGAAGGTAGTGTTGCCAAACATCCAAAACACGAACCAAAGCATACAATTCTTTGTCATAAATTGGATAATTCAAGCGAGCTCCATCGAGTTTCTCACTATGGTATGCGATGGGTCTACCATTTTCCATGAGAACTCCTCCAATACCCAAACCACTTGCATCGCATTCAATTTCAAAAGTTTTGGAAAAATCTGGAAGTGCTAGTGGGGCTTGGGTTAACAACCTCTTGAGCTCATTGAAAGCAAAATCATGTGCATGGCCCCAGATGAAAGGCACATTCTTCTTAGTAAGATCATGGAGAGGGCATGCAATTGTTGAAAAATCTTTGATAAACCGACGATAAAATCCGGCAAAACCCATGAAACGTCTCAACTCCTCAAGTGATGCAGGAAAAGGCCAAGAACGAATAGCTTCTATCTTTGCTTCATCAACTTCAACACCATTCGAAGAAACAACAAAACCCAAGAAAATGAGCTTATCGGTGGCAAAAGTGCACTTAGAAATATTAGCATAAAGCTTTTCATTGCGAAGTGCCAACAAAACTTGAGCAACATGAGAAGTATGCTCTTCCACCGACTTGCTATAAATGAGAATATCATCAAAATAGACAACCACAAATTTTCCAATGAAAGGACGAAGGACATGATTCATAAGACGCATAAAAGTTGAAGGTGCATTGGAAAGACCAAATGGCATGACAAGCCATTCATAAAGACCAAGCTTTGTTTTGAATCCGATCTTCCATTCATCACCCTCACTCATCCTTATTTGGAGATAGCCACTCTTAAGATCAATTTTGGAAAAGATAGCGGAACCACAAAGTTCATCAAGCATGTCATCAAGTCTAGGGATAGGATGGCGATACCTAATGGTTATGGCGTTGATGGGGCGACAATCCATGCAAAGGCGTAGGTGGTTGTCGTGCTTGGGCACCAAGATGACGGGCACGGCGCACGGACTCAAGCTCTCACGGATGTGGCCCTTGTCAAGTAGCTCTTGTATTTGTCGCTCAATCTCCTTCGTTTCTTCGGGGTTGGTACGGTACGGTGCGTGGTTAGGTAACGGTGCTCCGGGTACAAGGTCGATGCGATGCTCGATGCCGCGTAGAGGAGGTAGTCCCGGTGGCACCTCTTGAGGGAACACATCTTCAAATTCCTTCAAAAGAGACAACAAAGATGGAGGAATGTTTGTTAAGGTGTTAGTAAAAGAGGCTTCACCCTTGCATATGAGCACATAGTGAAGTGTGGATGGGTCCTCTCTCAACTCCCTCATGTCTCTCTTGGTGGCAAATAAAGTTAAGTTTGGTGTGGCTCTCTTGGAAGATTCACTCATGTTGGGCTTGTGGCTCTCACTCACTTTTTGGTGGATCACTCGCTCACCACTCATCTCACTTGAATCTTTGACATGGTCCGCTCTTTCTTGTGCGGTGGGATGACGCCTATGGTCATTTGGATGGTTGGCTTCATGTTGTGTCCTAGCAATAGTCTTGGCTTTGTTGGCAATTACTTGACTTGGTGTCATTGGACGGAGGACAAAGGTCTTTTCATTGCTCTTGAAGCTATAGTAGTTGGTCCTTCCATTATGAGTAACACTCTTATCATATTGCCAAGGTCTTCCAAGAAGTAAGTGACAAACGTCCATAGGCACAACATCGCAATCTACGGTATCTTCATAAGCTCCAATCTTGAAAGATACTTGCACCATATGTTGAATCTTGACGGTTCCGCAATCACTCAACCACTGCACATGGTATGGGTTGGTGTGCTTCTTGATCTTCAAGTTGAGCTTGTCACAAAGTTCTTTGCTTGCCAAGTTGTGACAACTTCCACCATCGATGATGACCTTAACAGACTTCCCATTAACAACCGCTCTTGTTTGGAATAAGTTGCATCATTGGTCTTCCTCTACTTGGACATTGGTGGTCAAAGCTCTTGTCACAACCAAGGTTGGTTCATTGGGGTCACCATCACAAAATATCTCATTGGAGTCATCTTGAGCACTATGTGTGGTGGTGCCTTGATTGGTGGCAATGTACTCCTCTTCACTCATCGACTCATATTCTCCCAATTCATTGACAATCATGACTTTCTTGTTTGTACACTCAAATGACTTGTGTCCCTGACCTCCGCACTTGAAACATTGCAAGAGTCTTGTGCCGGTAGGTTGTCCTTGAGTTTTGTTGCTTGGGAGGGGCGCTCTCTTAAAAGCTTGAGGCGCTTGAGGTGTAGAAGATGCAACGTTTGGACTACCTCTCATGCCTGCTTGAGGTGAAGCTTGTGTCGTTGGAGGTGTTGAGGATGACGACTTGTTTGCAAAGAAAGATTTTGTCTTGAGATACTTGAGCTCTTCAAGCACGTGACGCTCGGCCTTTGTTGCTTGATGGACTAGCTCAACCAAGTTGGTATAAGGTTGGAACTCCACAATCTTCTTGATAGGATAGTTGAGGCCTTTCAAGAAACGGGCCATGGATTGCTCTTGGACTCCTCCACATGGGCTCGTATCCTTGAGATTTCCATTTCCTTATAGTACTCATCCACGGATCTCACACCTTGCTTCAACTCTTGCAACTTCTTGTATAGGTCTCGAGTATAGTGAGTAGGCACAAAGCGCTTATACATCTCTTCCTTCATTTCAACCCAATTGGTGATAGGTTGTTGGTGGTTTTGCACACGTGCATCTTGGAGTTGTTCCCACCATAAGAGAGCATATTCCTCGAACTCCAAGGATGCTAGGGTCACCATCTTATTGTTGGAGAAGTTGCGAACTCGAAAAATCTTGTCAACCTTGAGTGCCCATGATAAGTATGCTTCCGGATCACTTGTTCCAAAGAACTTGGGTATGTCAAGGCGATGATTGCTCAAGTTGTCATAGTCATCCCCATGGTTTGGAGGTGGGAATGCACGTCCATGTCTCCGTTGATTGAGTCCATCACCATGGTGGTGGCTTGACTCGCTATCACTTGACTCGACTTGGGGATGATGATGATTATCTTGATGACGATCTTGGTGAGGACGCGGCTCATTATGCGGCATTGGGTTCTCGTCACGGTTGACATGGTCACGATGACGGTGGCGTGGCCATGGAGGATGGAGATGTGGACGCCCTTGATCACCATAGTCATTACCACCCGACACATCATTGCCATTGGCCCAAGGTTCTCGTCGTTCTTGATGTTGTGGTGGTGGTGATGGTGTTCTTTCATGCCTTGCACCACTGTTATGATGATGCTCTTGATGTCCATTGTCATGGTGTACTCGAGGCGATTGGTGACGCTCATCGTCAAGGCGACGTCGATCATGTTCGTCGTGCCTTGGCATTTCTTGCTGTCCTTGATGAGCACCTTGTCCATCTTCTCGTCGGCGCGATGATCTTGAAACCTCCCTTGAGTGACGAGATGACGAAGAAGATCCACGACGTGAGAGGTTCGCCATGTGCGCATTCATTTGCGACATTTGCTCGTTTAAGTTGGCTTGCATGGTGTGCAAGTCGTGTCGCAAGTTGTCGAAGTTCCCTTCTTGAGCTTGGAGGCGACGCTCATAGCGGCCTAGTCCATCACGAACAAGATGACGAAGACCGACGAACTCATTATGCGTGACGTAGTGGTCGCCTCGAGTACCTGATTGCCATCACCTTCCGAGTTTGAGCTCCCATTTGTACTTCCCCTAAACATGATTCTCAATGAACAAGTGAGATGTATTTGAATAGACAAGCAAGACAAACTAAACCGAAGGATAAATGTGCTTGCTCAATGAGAATCCGGTTCTCACACCCAACTCACACACTTATGTGGATAGGTAGGTATGGTGGTTGGAAAGCCAAATGAAATCAACCCAAAATCAAGATATTGTCTAAGCAAGTAAAGAACCAAAATGATCAACAAGCCAAACAAGTCGATCTCAAAAGAAAAGAAGAAAGAAACACACATGTGGCGATGGAAGTGACTTGTGCAACTATGAAAATGAGCAAGAAAACCTAGTGAAGACTACGCTCGGTGTTGCACAAGTGCTCGATGAGCCACTAGCTCGATTGCAAAGTATGAGTGGACTCCCAGATTTGCACTAAGGACACCACCTATAACATGTTCATCGAGCGTTGGCGCAACCTACAAAGTGGCGAGTGGTGTTTTCTTTTCTCTTTTGTGGCTCTTTTTGCTTCTTGACTTTTTCTCTTTTAAAATATGGTGGCTCTTTTCATTCTTGAGCTCTTTGCACACTCACTTCCTTCAAGCCAACACGATATATGATATGATAACTAGCGCACAACTTTTGCTCGGAAACTACACGGTGCCGAAGTGCAAAGTCCACGCAATCGTCAAGAGCTAGCCTCAATAGGATATGATAAACACAAGGATGAAATGTGGCTTGCAAGGAAAAGGAATCAAGGTAAGCGTTGGAGAGGTTATACCTTCTTCGACAACCTTACCCGTTTGTTGTCGTAGTCTCATGCTTGCCCACGAGTTTAGGGATGATGGATCAACCGCAATGGTGTCGTAGAGCGCGTTGATAGCTTTACAACGAGCCAAGAATCACTCAAATCGGAGTCCGAAATCAAAAGATATGACGAAAGCAATTTTCAGAATTTTGCTATTTTCGGCCCTGGCAGTAGTACCGCTGCGGTCGCTGGACCGTGCCCGAGACGCGAAAATGCGCGATTTGGGCGGAAATCCCGGCCGAAAATCGTCAAATTGAAGGGGAAATGAAGGAATCGGGCTATGGAAACGCAAAGGAAGCAAGATCAAGATGTTTAGCATGAGATCCATGGATCAAAACTTGCAAAAACGCACTCAAATCGCAGATCGATCCAAAAGCAATTTGGGGATTTTTTTTGTTGAAATTTTCGAATTTCTCAAAATCAAAGAAAAATTTGGGGAAAAGTGGGGAAACACAAATCAAACCCGTGGCAAACCGTTGCTCTGATACCATATGATGTGGGTGCGGTCCCGATCTTCACGGATTTGAACGAAATTGACGAAGAACACAAGAACACGATGATGAACACGATGAACAACCAAGCACAAAAGGGGCAAAGTAAGATAACTAGCAAGACACAAGCAACCAATCGACCGGTAACACGCCCCAAGGGTAGCCCCCGATCCTCAAGAGATGCAAGCACACTTACTCTAAGATTCGTTTGTCTCACCGGTCGAATCTACCGGTCCAATCACCGCAGCGAGAGGCAAGTAATCACGATTACACGGAGGAGTTCATCTCCACATGGGAGGCCTTGATTCATCTCAAGCAGAGGCATCTCACAAAGAGGCAACATCCAAAGGATGGAAAGGAGCTAAGCTCAACTCAATCTCAACATAGTCTGAATCTAGATCTGAGCCCTAGGGGTCCTATAAGTAGTGTTGACCAAAAAGGGGTAGGTGGGAGAGGTAACACGAGTCATCCATCCGATCTGTTCCCGCACGAGAGGTAGTACCGCTGGGATAGGCGCTAGTGCCGCTGGTGCGGGCAGGGGCGCCTCATCCCACGTTGGCGGTACCTCCAGCGGTACCGACGGAGGTACTGCTCGGTACCGGGACGGGGGGCAGAACGCTGCCTTCGACGGTACTTGGAGCGGTAGCGACAGCGGTAGCTTCAGGGCGGTAGTGCCGCCTATCCCGGCGGTAGTACCGCTGCAGCTGAATCACTTCTTCCTTCTTCTCTTCTTCTTCTTGATCTGAATCTTGTCCAACTTCTACATCTTCGTTCATTGACTCAAGGGGCTCCTTGGAGGCTTCATTCCTGAGTATGCATAGGACACTAGCTTGAGGTAGCAAACCATTCATGGAATCATCAAGATCACAAGAGGATAGGAGCAAATTCACCTTTTCATGTAGGGCTTTGACTCGTGCTCTTGTCATTGGTCCACTTGGCGTGTCTTGTGTAGGGCTCACTACATCAATTCCTTTTGTCATGTCCATCATCTTCATCATCACCATTTATAGGCTCCTCTTCTACATCAAAGAAGATCAAGAACATGCTTTGCTCCATCTCGAACAGTCTATCCTTAGGGATTTTCTGTGTATAGCTCTCATAGACACCCTGACTCTGACAGTCTTGAAGAAGCTTCTGAAGATCAAGTGCCAGTCCACATTAACCAGGACCCCTATAGTCGAGGCCACCTGAGCAATGACCTTCCAAGTGCACCACTTAATTGGGATTCCTTCAATCTTCACCCAGACCTCATCAAGATCACTGAAAGAGTCCTGCTCCCCATTCCACTTGGCAAATGAGACAGAGACACCTTTCTTCTTTAGATTTATTGAAGGGAATTCCACCTGCTCATCAATGCTTTTGTTAGGAGGAAGCCTCATCAAGAACTTCTTAGCACTGATTTGCCTAATCTGCCAGTACCAGCTTGTCTTCCACATTTCAGTGAAGTTTGTTTCCAGCTCTTTCTCAGTAACTTCCCCCTCCAATATCTGTACAACTCCAACATTGCCATAGTTCAGCCATTTAGTAGCAGAGACATTTTCCACATCCACATGAAAGAAACCTAACCCATCATTGGCACTCCCAAAATATCTAGCAGAAGGGAGTGGTTTGTACCAATCTGAGCAGGAATCCATGTGATGACCTTGTTTGCCACATATGAAGCAGCATTTGTTGGTGTCACATATGCCAACATAATGACCTGGCTCACCACAGTTGTAACAGATAACATCCTTGTATTTGGGATCATACACCTGGACAGAGCTTTTCTGTTTATCTTGTGTATTGCCACGTTTATCTTGTATCGATCCCTTCTGGACCTGATCACTACTGTTCCCAGACTTTGCAGATTTCTTCTTAGATGCAGCATTGTCTAGCTGAGTGTTGCCCCTGCTAACACTCCTGGACTGGCTTGGACCAGCTTGCACCAGAGGTGGGGCAAACTGATTTATCCCAGCTTGTATCTGACTCGGAGCAGACTGATTACTTCCAGCCTGTGCTTGCGGCGGCATAAATTGGCCAGGGAAGTTCCCCTGCATCATCTGGTTCTGTATGGGGTGGCCATATGGCTGATACGGCCACTGGAATTGAGGCCATGGACCAGACGGCATCATCGGAATCATCCCAAAATTCTGCTCACCACCTCCTTGCGAGTACAGCTGAATCGGATACTAAGGAGCAGACGAACTGGGCTGCGAGGTGTCCTTACCAGGATTTGGAGCAGGTTTCGGTGTTGGCGCCGCCGCTTTAGCGCCACGGGTCTGGCGACCCCGCCCGGCGCCGTAGCGGCCACCACCTTCCCCTCTGCCTCCTCCGCCCGCCATGAGAGCTTCCACAAAGGTGGCTCTCCCCGACTCCGCACTCCAGAAATCCTTAGAGAATGAGAGTTTCTTCGCTGGAGGTAATCTCTCCTTGCGACCAACTGGGAAACAATCAACCGCCGAAAATCTCCTAGCCTCGACCAGCTCCTTCCTCACCCACACCAGAACCGGAGCTTTGCCGGAAACCCTAGATCGAGAGGATGGAACCTCCCACTCCTGCCCGAAAAAGGTCTCCACCACCGCTTCTCTCTCTATTTCGGACGGTGGCGAAGGCGTCTTTCTACCACCCGTGTCCCCTGAGCTTTGGCGCCCTCCTCTCCCACCATGGATTTCGCCAAATGTCGTCAATCGACGAGCTCGGAGCCTCGAACCACTGACCTGTGGGTCATTGTTGTTCAAAATTGCTCTCTCTACTCTTGGCGCCTCTCTCCATGGTGGATCACGAGGCCTGGGCTTCGTCGGAGAACACCGGAAGGCGCACGGCGAGGGCTGGCGCTCTCGGACACGCTTCCCCCAACATAGGATTCCGCAGCATTCGCCACTCCCCTGGGCGCCCCCTGAGATGAGTCTCCTCTGAGAGCATCTGCATACGAGCGAGATCTCCCTGGCGGCGAGGGCGCCAGGCGAGGAGACGGGGGTGGAGGAGGAGGAGCAGCGGCGGCGGGGATCCGCGCGGCGGCGGCGGCGGCGGGGTTGCGTGCGGGAGGAGACATGGAAGAAGGAAGTCCATCCGAGATAGATACCGCGTGATCAATCCGAGTCTGACTTTTACAGCGACAGAATGTGATTCACCAACTTGTCGATGTTGAGACTCGACGACCCAGTTTCGGTGGTGGCCTCAGCTGCTCTGGTTCTGAGCTCCTGAGCTCGCTCCCTCATCGTGTCTCCCTCCTTGCTCTCCATCAGCCTTCGGATGGCCTCCTCCACTTTGCCCATCTCAAGGTCGCAGTCGAGTACGAGGCCGGCCCGCCAGACGTGCTCGACGTACCTGGCGTTCCCCATCTGGTCGCCGAAGTATGGGCGGCACAGCATCGGCACGCCTTCGCAGATGCTCTCCAGCGTCGAGTTCCACCCGCAGTGCGTCCAGAACCCGCCCACGGCGGCATGCGTCAAGACCTCCTCCTGCGGCGCCCAGCTCACGATCATGCCCCGGTCTCGGGTCACGGCGTCAAACCCGTCGGGCAAGGTGACCTGCGCGACGCCGTGGACGAGATCCGACCGGAGTACCCAGAGAAACGAATGGCCGCTGTTGGCGATGCCCCACGCCGTCTCGTTAAGGTCGGCGCTGCTCATGCTCGCCAGGCTGCCGAAGCTGATGTAGAGCACCGACGCCGGGGCCTGCGCTTCCAGCCACTCCAGGCAGCTACGGTTTTGCTGCAAGAGGCTGCTGGACGCCGCCGGCGAGATCTTGTGGAGCGGGCCGATGCCGAACACGGGAAGGCCGAGGTCTTGCCGGATCGTCGCCAGCTCATCGGCCTCGAGCGCGTCGAATGTGTTG
Source organism: Poa pratensis (assembly GCA_947311845.1). Classification (NCBI taxonomy): domain Eukaryota; kingdom Viridiplantae; phylum Streptophyta; class Magnoliopsida; order Poales; family Poaceae; genus Poa; species Poa pratensis. The sequence continues at coordinate 84,495,911 of CAMZMU010000052.1, read as the reverse complement.
AGTATGAACCCCGATGATGTCCTCACCGCCTCGACGGCCCGGGACAAGAGCTTGCACACCATATCGTGCTCCTGAAAGCTTCTGCCGATGGTCATGAGGTCCCGGACGCGGTACGGTGGCAGTTCCCTCACCGGCGTGTCCAGCTGCGATTCTGCTTGATCACGAGTCAATCACGGTGAAAGAGGTAGTCAAGATCACGCATGTGCTAAGATGCAACGGAGGTACTAGGCGTATCTCGGGAGCAGCAGCAGGGACGTTCATGCACGTGCATGCGTATATCGGGAGCAGCAGCAGGCACGTTCATGCACGTGCATAGGGAAGGGAGGGGAGCGTAGTGAGGACTTTGAACGAACCTTGAGCAGGGAGGTAGCCCTTGTCGCAGAGCATCGGATTCGCCATGAAGGTGCGGAAGCAGGCGGCGCTGCCTGTGCGCAGCGCCAGCGTCGGCACGCCTTGCAGCCGCGCCACGTCCATGAGAGTGAGCAGGTGCGCGTCGGCGACTAGGCACGCGACGTCGTCCCTGGCGCCGGGTGGTTCCAGCAGGGCGGCCAGGCGTTCCCGGAACGGCGCCTCGCATGAGCTGTTCACGGTGAAGATGTACTCCAGGGTCTCCTTCAGCGTGCCGGGGCTGCCCGCCGGTATGCCATCGGGAACTGGGACGAAGTCGTAGGCCGGGTGCCGGGACGGGTTGGGTGCGTTGAAGTGGGCGTGGAAAACGGTGACGGCGAAGCCGCGCAGGTGGAGCAGGCCGGCGAGCTGGAACATGGGGTTGATGTGGCCTTGGAAAGGGAGAGGAAAGACCAGCACACGGCGGCCGCCGGTGGCAGTGTCTCCTTCCGGTGCCATGGAATCGATGGATGTCGAAGCTTCCTGTGTTTCACTAGTCACTACCAGGGGCAGGTAGTTGGCACTTGACGCTCTGAGACGATGGCTTGGAGGTGCATGCATATATGAACCTGAATCTGGTATGCAGTAGTTGTCAACAACAAAAAAAGAATCTGGTATGCAGTGGTGTTGAACCATGTGCCAATATAATATAATATATAAATAAATAAACGTGGACAACAACAAATTGGACTCATTTTCCTTTTCGCGAATTTGGAATCTGGGGAAAAACAGAACAAGTCAGATGGGATCCGCAAAGCAGCTCCAAATCTGCAACTATCACCACCATTCGCTCCGGTACTGTATAGTTAGTCTCGACAAAGATTCCAGAAAGTCGCTGTTTTCAGCTTCGTTCGATTCCACGAACGGGGAAGCCAGCAGTCACATCATTTAGCAACATGGATCACATCCTGGTTCCATTGATTAACAACGAAATCCAAAAAACAGCAATTGTACGTCGCGTGTCTGCAGAGGTTTTGTTGATACTGAATTTCTATCTTGAACTGAATTTCCAACTTAGTAATTTGAATATCTTGATTATATCTGCAGTTTCCAGAGTGTGGACCTATGTAGATGTATGAACAATTGAAATAATATGGTAGTAGTTTACCTTTTTCTTTAAGAGTAAAGGATTTCTGGTTATCAGAAAAACGTGAAAAATAATGTACAAGCGGAACAAACCTAGTTAAGCAAGGGCTCACGAGTCGATAGGGAGACATATGTACGCGAACACATCACCAAAATAAACACTCGCACATGCAAACGTGTGCAGTGACGAAGACATCTAAGGAGGCGGACGAAGGCGGCGCTAATTTCACCCACTTGGGCAGCGAAACGATGGGTGTCAAGACTTCCTTATGTACAAGAACAAACGTGACTTGTCATATATATTACATAAATAGTCTCTAAGTGCAATCATGCAAAGTTGGCTGAAATGTATTCATATAGACTCCACACATATGCATACACAAATCCATGATAACATTGTGAGTTTCACTGATGAATCAATATGAGAATAGTAAACGATTCTTGCATGAGGGAAAGAAGGTTTAGAGTGACATTATGCAGTTCACCAAAAACTCAATACTAGCTTCTGAAGAGCCCTCTTTCCTGACGCACAAGTTTGCTTTGTCTTTGAAACTGCTTGCTCTTCGTCTGAATTCTTTTCCTTCTTATTGACACAACAATTTTCTAACACCACTCTCGATCTTCCCCCTCTCCAACTTACCCTCTAACTCAAACCCTACCTTCCACACCTCTTGTACATACCTGGCATTTATCATCTGATCGGCAAAATGGGGTCTAGAGATCATCGGTACGCCCTCGCATATGCCCTCCAACGTTGAGTTCCAACCGTTATGAGTCCAAAAGCCACCAACGGCCTTATGCCCGAGAACATCTTGCTGTGGGGCCCAGCTCACCACCATTCCCCTGCCACGTGTCGCTTCGTCGAACCCGTCAGGCAGTCCTACCTTTTCTGAGCACTGAACCAAGTTCGGCCTGATCACCCAAAGAAACGGCACGCGGCTGTTTGCCAATCCCCATGCTGTCTCCACTAGCTCCTCCTGGTCCATGGATGCCAAGCTCCCGAAGCTGACGTAAAGAACGGACGCTGCCTCCTGCTTGTCCAACCAAGTCAAGCAAGTTTGATCCTGAGCCAGCAGGCTGCTCTGGGCACCTTCAGAAGATATCTTATGAAGCGGACCGATGGCGTACACTGGGACGCTCGTGCCATCGGTGATCTTGCGGAGATCGGCGTCTTCTAGGTCGCTGAAGGTGTTGAGGATTAGACCCGAAGAACACCTTGCTGATTCCACAATGCGTTCTAGGCAGGTGGACATGGTCTCGTGTGGAGTTGTGGCTGAGAACACCATGTCGCGGAGCCGGAGTGGTTGGAGATCATCTAATGGCATGTCCAGTTGCGACTGATCTGAAAATTCTCAAGAACGTGAGATCATCCATTGGGTGAGGTATGTGACTAATGCGAGGATGCAGATGTGTATTAGGAAATGAAACGTGTGAGACTACTCCACCCATCGACCTCACATCTGATCTCCTAAATAAAAACAATACTCCCTAAAGTCGTACTAGTACTTAATTGCCGTGATGGAGAGACAGCGGTGTTAACCGTGATGTACCTTGTGGCGGGAGAACGCCCTTGTCGCAGAGCGCCGGGAAGGCCATGTACGCCACGAGGCAGGCAGCGCCGCCGGTGCGCAGCACCAGCGTTGGCACGCCGAGCCGCTCGGCGACCACCTGCATCCCCCGGAAGTTCGAGTCGACCACCAGGCACGCCGGCGCTCGATCATCCTCCTCCTGAAGCACCTCGCGGAGGCTGTCGTGGAACGGCGCCTGCAGACGCTCGTTGATGCGCAGCAGCGCCCCGGCGAAGTCGGCGTTACTTCCCGTGGGTAGAAGGTCACCGGACGGCACGCCGGCGCCGACGGGGACAAAGCGGTAGCCCGCGGGGCGGCGCGTGGGGTCCGGGGCGTTGAAGGCGGCGTGGAAGACGGTGACGCCGAAGCCCAGGGAGTGCAAAACGTCGGCGAGCTGCATCATCGGGTTGATGTGGCCCTGGAACGGCAGAGGGAACATCAGAACCCGCCGGGAGCTAGCCGGAGTCTTCTCCTGATATGAATCGTTGGAGCGATCCTATGTTGCCCGATCTTTCACCGCAATAATCACCAAGATAACTATTCTTCCAACCACGTGGCAATCCACGCAACCTGAAGAACCTGGATAGATTTAGACGAGCAACGAGGTGATAAACACCACGCCTCACGCCAAGCTCGACAACCCTTGGCAGATCCAAGAGCCTTCTCGCACGCACGATAACTCTTGACAATTCAAGAACACTCATGCATTTATTTGCTGGATAACTTGACGAACGTCCGAGACGCCGTCTACACGCTGGTCCCTTAGGACGGAGGCAACCTTGAACTTTTAGTTCTACATAATTTTCAACTCCCCTAATATTGTGACACCCCCTATGTTTATATAGGAGACAAAGGGGTAGGGGTCGCTGAACTAAACCCTAACCGTCTCGAACTCCTAACCCTAGTCGGACTCGACCTAGATACAAACCGACCCATGGCAGGTTCGGCCTAACATGGCACGCAGATCTAGCTAACACAACCTTAGACTTTTACATATCATTTAAATATGTCCTAGCGTGTCAACTAACCAACACGATGCCGGCGATGCCCTCATCATCCTCCCCTTCTTGGAAAGGCGTTGTCCTCAACGCCGGAAGGTCTTCTCCAGCGCTTGTGGCGTCAAATCAGTAATATTGCCACGCTTTTTCTTCCACCTCAAGTCTTCGCCGGCCTGCCACACCACATCCTCACTCTCGGCTAGCTAGACTTGTTCTTGACGCCCTCAATGTTTGGCACCACCAACCTGATTGAGACATAAACCTTCAGACTGCAACATGTAAACGCACCACGCAAATCATCCGAAACGCAGTAGAACAAACTCCTGTACGTCAAGGATCCAAATAAGCTGAATATGTCGCGGATACAATCTGAAATTGTGGAGGTCAACTGAGTACATCACCCAAAACGAACAACACAATTGCTGCACGCCAAGGATCCAAATGAGTCGAATTCACCACTTGTTAAACTGAAAACGAGAGTGTCTCTTTTTTTTCCCATTATTCCAACGTTGACCGAACTGAGTTCGCATATAGGAAAAGTCCAATCGTCACGTTGCAATTTTTTTCTGATTGCTTTTCCTTCCATACGCCAAACTGATCCGATATCTGTCCTTTTCTTTCCTTGTAAAAAAAATCTCCCAGAAAATTCGATCTGTTGCACTCTTTCCATTGCCTTATTCCTTCCTTTTCTGCACGCACAAAAATAGCAGATCCGATCCTCTTTTGGTGTGTAACAATTAAATGCACTTTCCTTTCCTTTGTTTCTCTTTCCTATTTTCCTTTCTTTACACGCACGGAACCAAGTGGCCCACGCGTGAAACAAATTAATCTCCTTCTCCTTCACGTGATGCAAACAAATTCACTTCCTTTTTTTTTTTTCAAGCCCACCAATCCGATCAGACTTTAGCTGCGTTTCAAACAATGCACGGCCGGAACTCACGTAATGAATTTTCTTTCGCTTTCCTTCGCTGCCACGATCCGATCTCCAGATTACTCCACGCGGATGAAAAATATCCCAAAACAAATCGCTGTTTTCCTCGAAATCCGGGTGACATACGAAACAGCATGTCCTTCCAGATCCAGGCGACACAACGATCTCGCCGAGATCAAACCAGAACAGGATGTTTCTCCAACAAAAATTTTAGCTCGCCGATCAACGCACTCGCCGCCACCAATTTCCTGGCCTCATACCACAACTGCACCGTCACCAACGAGATGCAAATCATGCCAACTCGTCGCCCTTCCTCCAAGCAATCCCAGCAAAGCAAATCTGCCAATCTATGAAAACCTGCAGATTGATTCAACTGGACGAACCTCGCGGTGATTAACCTGGTGCTCTGATACCACATGATATGAATCGTTGGAGCGATCCTAAGATTATTGCCCGATCTTTCACCGCAATAACCACCAAGATAACTATTCTCCCAACCACGTGGCAATCCATGCAACCTGAAGAACCTGGATAGATTTAGGCGAGCAACGAGGTGATAAACACCACGCCTCACGCCAAGCTCGACAACCCTTGGCAGATCTAAGAGCCTTCTCGCACGCACGATAACTCTTGACAATTCAAGAACACTCATGCCTTTATTTGCTGGATAACTTGACGAACGTCCGAGACGCCGTCTACACGCCGGTCCCTTAGGACGGAGGCAACCTTGAACTTTTAGTTCCACATAATTTTCATCTCTCCTAATATTGTGACACCCCCTATGTTTATATAGGAGACAAAGGGGTAGGGGTCGCTGAACTAAACCCTAACCGACTCGAACTCCTAACCCTAGTCGGACTCGACCCAGATACAAACCGACCCATGGCAGGTTCGGCCTAACATGGCACGCATACCTAGCTAACACAACCTTAGACTTTTACATATCATTTAAATATGTCCTAGCGTGTCAACTAACCAACACGATGCCGGCGATGCCCTCATCATCTCCCCACAGTGGCCATGGCTGTCAACTGGCACCTAATTGTTGATGCCATATATATGTTGGATTTTTTATAGGGAGATTTCTGATAATAAAACGTGAGCCTTGCTTTGGATCCAAATATAGAAGGGACTAATTAATGTCGCATTGAATCGGCAGGAAAAAGAGGGTGGATGGATGGATACGCGAGGCCTTCATGAGGATTCGAATGCCAGGTTTGTTTAGGAAATTACCTCTAGTTGCATTTTTTTTGTTTTTTGAACGTGGAAGAGGCCCGAAGGCCTCGGAAGTCGGAAGATTAAGCAAGCCGCAGGTAAATTTGCAAAAGGACCCTAACAGATACAGCGAACTTTACTCCAGGCCTCAACTTTAACAAGAAAGACCCTAGAAACATAATAGAAAAGGCAATCAGCCCCCTCTCGGCCGACGCAGCTCTGCGCAGACCTTGAAGTTAGAGCGACAGCGACAACGCCAGGGACTAAGCCACTTGGCCCGCCATCAGAGTGGGGAGTCAAGCCGAGGTCGAAAATCTAGACACCAAAGCGCAATTGGCCAAGCAGAAAAGAAGCTAAGGTGCCTTCCAGACACCAAAGCGAAAGTGGCCTCCATCGGCCGCAGATCACGCCCGCAAACAATCTATTCGTGGATATCCACCGCAAGAGAACTTCACGATGTCCCCCCTCCCCTCCCGAGCTCCCGCCTCCAGCACAACCACCTAACTTCTGCCACCATAGTTGGCCAGATGCACCAAACATCAGAGAAGGAAGAGCAACAAGATCTCCATTATCTCCTTTTTCTTTTTGAAACAAAGGCAAAAGTTATGTATTATCCATTAATGAAGAAGCAGGTGTTGGATTTATTTGCGGCAGAAACTGGGCAAAAAACCCACAACTACAGAGAACAACATCATTTTTGGGGTATTTACAGGGGAGTAATTTTGGCAATTAGGTCTCATGTTCTCTCCCCTATGTTTTGGATGTTCCGCGTTCTAAAGATGTAAAATAATCTATGGTTGTGCATCATGTCTATATGAGGTGCATCAACTGACCCAGAGTATAACCTCCTGGGACATGTCAAAATACGAATTTTTATCACTTGCACATGCTATTTAACTTGAGGCTTGTTATCGGCAATTAATTCACCATCATTCTTATGACCATGAGGCAAGTCGTGAAGATACGAGCAACTTGCCTAAGAAAATGTTCCCATAATTTTAAAGTGTATGAGAGTTAGGGCTTAACAGTAACAAAATATAATTTATCCTCACGTGTGGTTAGAACCAAGCCCTGACCTAACTTGGAGAAACTTCCCTAATTACAGGTGTGGCAAATTGTAGCTAGAAACCAGACAATCTCAGTTTTAGTTTGTATTGAGACTGGTACTTCGTGACACAAGTTTGAATATGGAAATAGTGTTGCAATACAATGGTGTCTATTGCGTATAGTGCACCTTCGTATTTCTACTTTGAAAATCGAAGGCATGCAACCACTGTCATCCGACCTTATGCTAAAGATAAGGCTTTACCTGACCAACAAGGTCAGATCCAAATTGATAACGACCGGGTAAAAGCCCGGCCTCGGAATCGCCTCATTATCACCACAATCGAGGTCCTTTGCAAGACTGTGGGCGAGCTGCCCCGAAGGATGGTGGTATGCCCGCCATGCCCTCTCCTCGGGATGTTGTGCCTTGAATTTACTTAGGAAATAACTAAACCCTAACCGACTCGAACTCCTAACCCTAGTCGGACTCGACCCAGATACAAACCGACCCATGGCAGGTTCGGCCTAACATGGCACGCAGACCTAGCTAACACAACCTTAGACTTTTACATATCATTTAAATATGTCCTAGCGTGTCAACTAACCAACACGATGCCGGCGATGCCCTCATCATCTCCCCCACAGTGGCCATGGCTGTCAACTGGCACCTAATTGTTGATGCCATATATATGTTGGATTTTTTTATAGGGAGATTTGTGATAATAAAACGTGAGCCTTGCTTTGGATCCAAATATAGAAGGGACTAATTAATGTCGCATTGAATTGGCAGGAAAAAGAGGGTGGATGGATGGATACGCGAGGCCTTCATGAGGATTCGAATGCCGGGTTTGTTTAGGAAATTACCTCTAGTTGCATTTTTTTGTTTTTTGAACGTGGAAGAGGCCCGAAGGCCTCGGAAGTCGGAAGATTAAGCAAGCCGCAGGTAAATTTGCAAAAGGACCCTAACAGATACAGCGAACTTTACTCCAGGCCTCAACTTTAACAAGAAAGACCCTAGAAACATAATAGAAAAGGCAATCAGCCCCCTCTCGGCCGACGCAGCTCTGCGCAGACCTTGAAGTTAGAGCGACAGCGACAACGCCAGGGACTAAGCCACTTGGCCCGCCATCAGAGTGGGGAGTCAAGCTGAGGTCGAAAATCTAGACACCAAAGCGCAATTGGCCAAGCAGAAAAGAAGCTAAGGTGCCTTCTAGACACCAAACCGAAAGTGGCCTCCATCGCCCGCAGATCACGCCCGCAAACAATCTATTCGTGGATATCCACCGCAAGAGAACTTCACGATGTCCCCCCTCCCCTCCCGAGCTCCCGCCTCCAACACAACCACCTAACTTCTGCCACCATAGTTGGCCAGATGCACCAAACATCAGAGAAGGAAGAGCAACAAGATCTCCATTATCTCCTTTTTCTTTTTGAAACAAAGGCAAAAGTTATGTATTATCCATTAATGAAGAAGCAGGTGTTGGATTTATTTGCGGCAGAAACTGGGCAAAAAACCCACAACTACAGAGAACAACATCATTTTTGGGGTATTTACAGGGGAGTAATTTTGGCAATTAGGTCTCATGTTCTCTCCCCTATGTTTTGGATGTTCCGCGTTCTAAAGATGTAAAATAATCTATGGTTGTGCATCATGTCTATATGAGGTGCATCAACTGACCCAGAGTATAACCTCCTGGGACATGTAAAAATACGAATTTTTATCACTTGCACATGCTATTTAACTTGAGGCTTGTTATCGGCAATTAATTCACCATCATTCTTATGACCATGAGGCAAGTCGTGAAGATACGAGCAACTTGCCTAAGAAAATGTTCCCATAATTTTAAAGTGTATGAGAGTTAGGGCTTAACAGTAACAAAATATAATTTATCCTCACGTGTGGTTAGAACCAAGCCCTGACCTAACTTGGAGAAACTTCCCTAATTACAGGTGTGGCAAATTGTAGCTAGAAACCAGACAATCTCAGTTTTAGTTTGTATTGAGACTGGTACTTCGTGACACAAGTTTGAATATGGAAATAGTGTTGCAATACAATGGTGTCTATTGCGTATAGTGCACCTTCGTATTTCTACTTTGAAAATCGAAGGCATGCAATCACTGTCATCCGACCTTATGCTAAAGATAAGGCTTTACCTGACCAACAAGGTCGGATCCAAATTGATAACGACCGGGTAAAAGCCCGGCCTCGGAATCGCCTCATTATCACCACAATCGAGGTCCTTTGCAAGACTGTGGGCGAGCTGCCCCGAAGGATGGTGGTATGCCCGCCATGCCCTCTCCTCGGGATGTTGTGCCTTGAATTTACTTAGGAAATGACATCACAATTCTAAGTGCGGATAAAATGAGAATTAAATAGGGAAGATAAAAAAAAGGGACGACGTCACGTCAATGTTGATTATTTATACAATTTGGATACCTCCTATGTTGCTATATACTATGTTACCACTGCTTCCTTCAAAATTGCTTCATAACTTCTGTGGACTTGACTCAAGAGACTCATTTCATAAGTTTAGTGTGAATGAGGTTGCTCATCTTACATAAATTTATCATGGGGATTTATCTAATTATGAGTATGTGCATATACAAGATAATCTTGAGCTATTAATTGATCACACGCTAAAAATTAAAAGGCTTAAAATTGTCTTGATATGTGAAATGCACATCATATTTCCTACGATTTGTCGCCTCGTTGATTTGGCCTTCTATACGCCAAAAAACTTCGCTATTGGTACAGTTTTAGGCTTATTATATTCAAGTATGTCTATACTACTAAATGATTATTCTCAAAACATATATAGTATTAATGCCTTAAAACCATTTTATCATTTACATCATTTAAGAGGGGGATAGGGCAGCAGCTCAGGTCGGGAGGAGGAAGAATGGGAGGCCCGGGTGCGGCCCTTAGACATCTAACTCTCTCAGGGGAGTACCTCCGCCACAACAGGCGATACTCCATGAAGTATATCGCCGAGCCCTGAGGCGATGCGCCATATAAGTCTACCACCAGTGGAGCTAGCGGTATTGCCATGTCAGTGTCAAACGAGTAGCAAGGACCGTCGATTAGGAACACTCTACCGACACTATGTCGAGCGATACTAAAAAAATTAGATCCGGGCTGTTCATTTGGGGCTGAACTTTGAGTCAGGTTAGATGTGTTGTTTTTTCTTCAGAAAGCTCACGAAGCCGACTGAGAGCAACTCTAACAGCTGCCCCAAATTAGGCCTGGTGCCCTAAACACCATTTTATAAGGCACGAAGGGGTAAAGAACACTCTCCAACAGCTGCCCTATGTGGTGCCCTGTTATAGGGCTTCCCTATATTTTGGGTCCTCTCTGCCCCATATATGGGGCACGAGAGGTCGCGCGCGCCCGTGCCCTATCTCATCCTTTGAAGCGCGCGAAGCCCAACTACCACCCAGAACCTTCAGATTCCGTCCGATCCCCTTTTGACCACCGCTGCCGCCGACCGATTCCGACCAAAATCCAGTGAATCCCGCGCCGCCGCTCCCGGTACGGCTTGCCCTTGGCATCCCTACCGATTCCCCTCCCCGTCGGCCATCGCCGCTGCTCCGGCGAGCTCTCACCAGCTGATTCCGTGGCTCCGGCGAGCTCTGTTCTTCCACGGCGGAGGTCGAGCTGGTCGCCGGCCGTTTCCACGCCGTTCTTCCATGGTGCACATGCGGAGCTTCGCCGGCCGTTTCCGTGTCGGTGGTGACGGCCGTTTCCACGCCGCTGGTGGCCGGCCGCTGCTAGATCAATAAATCGGTCAATCGATCGATGGATAGAATCTAGCTAACTGTTGACCTAGATTGATGGATCAATCGATCAATCCTCCGGTTCACGGCTAGCTAGCTGCTGCTTGCTCTCATCTAGATCCATCTATTTGGTTGTCGGTCAAAATGAAATTTAATTTGTACAGTTTGTTGTCAGCAATTCGTGTTAAGTATGTTCTTGTAAAAATTTCAAATTTGGTTTAGTTTGTCGAAGTTTATGTACAAAAAGCCATCGAATTATCCAAATTTGTCTCAAATTTAATTTGAAATTAGCTATTTATGCTCTAAAATAGGGCAGCTGTTACAGAGGAGATTACCTATTATAGGGCAGCTGGTAAAGCGGAATTGGGGGACCCGATTGGGGGTGCCGGACATTGCCCTGATAGCGATGGTCTGCCCGTCATACACACAACGCGCCCGTGCCCTGAGGCATTCGCCCCCCCACAGTCTCTCCTTTTTTCCTCTCGCCGGTGATTCGCACCATCGCCGCCACTCTCGTCACCGCCTGCTTGATTCGCATCTAGGGGACCTTGGCGCAGCGCTAGGGCCCGTCTCGCGCCGCAGGTCTCCGACCTCGTCTAGCGCCGGCGCATCTAGTTCGAGATCGGGTACGCCTCTTCTTCCCTCCCGCCCCGCACGCAAGTTGTTCAACCATTGGTTGATAGGCTGAATTTGTTGATTCGTCAAATAGGCAATGGACAGCGACGACGACGAGCTCATGTTTTTGAAATGATGGCGGAGGATGCCACTCTTGTAGCCAACGCAGAGGAGAATGAGATGATGATGGCCGCACTTCTAGATGCCGCAGTCGAGGCAGACGCGGCGCCAAAATTTGGAGGATCATCGAAGAGGCGGAGGGCCAACAAGGAACGCAACAGAGCAACTGGGCACGCTCTGTTGTTCCAAGACTACTTTGCCGAGAAACCGACGAACTTGCCTCATGAATTTCGCCGGCGCTTTAGGATGAGCAGGACCTTGTTTTGGAAGATCTTGCACGGCGTTCGGAACTACGACGACTATTTTGAGCTAAAGAGAGACTGCACCGGCGTCCTTGGGTTCTCGTCTATTCAGAAATGCACGGCGGCCATACGGTGCCTTGCTTATGGGCTACCCGCGGATGCTCTGAATGACTATCTTCGTATGTCTGAGTCCACAACCATCGAAACCACCTACAGATTCTGTAAGGCAGTTGTGAAGGTGTTCGGCGAGCACTATCTGAGAACACCAAATGAGGAAGACATGGCGCGTATTTTGGCACAAGACGCAGCAAGAGGATTTCCAGGGATGCTTGGAAGCATAGATTGCATGCACTGGAACTGGAAGAACTGCCCCTACTCGTGGCAAGGGATGTACAAGTCAGGGCATCACGGGAAGTGCAGTGTTATACTTGAAGCCGTGGCAGATCATGAACTTTGGATATGACATGCCTACTTCGGTACCGCCGGTGCCTCCAATGACATCAATGTGCTCTACAAGTCCACTGTGTTGAAGAAACTGGTGGATGGCCTAGCTCCACCATCCAACTATGTGATCGGCGGCCATGAGTACAGCAAGGGGTACTATCTTGCTGATGGTATCTACCCCAGTTGGGCTACATTTGTGAAGACAATCCGCAACCTTGTCGGCGAGGCAGATTGCCATTTTGCAAAGAGACAAGAGGTTGTTCGCAAAGATGTGGAGCGGGCTTTTGGTGTGCTCCAGGCCAGGTGGGCTGTTGTCCGCTACCCTTGTCTTTCATGGTCGCCAAATGAAATGGATGCTATCATGAATGCTTGTATCATCATGCATAACATGATCACTGAGGACGAGCGTTCTACAAGAAGGCAACAGGTTGGCGAACAGTTCGATTTCCAGGGGCCTATGGATAATCCACAGTCGGGCGTGCCGACGGCGTATCGTGAATTTGTTGCCGTAATTCGGGAAATTCGTGATGAAGCTACGCATAACCAACTGCACAATGACCTCGTGGCGCACGCATGGGCTATCAAAGCGAATCAGCTGGCGGGGGCAGCGGTTGAGTGATATGTTTTTAAGTTTAATTCGAATTTAAACTTTGTAAACGAATATGAACTTGTGTTGTAATAGAACCTATTACTTTCAAGCTTTATTAATGCATGCACATACTTATTACATACGATTACAACTACTCATCGTCATCAGAGTAAGCCGTAGGCGGCGGTGTCCTAGGCACGTCGTCCGCCGACGTCGCGTCAGGAGTTCCCAGCTGCCACTCCGGTTCTGGGGCATAGGGAACGGCCGCTCCTGCATATGCCCTTGCCGCACGGGACGGCCTCGGCGACCAAGGTTCCCACGGTGAGAAAGCAGGGCGTGCCGGGGATGGAGTTGCGGGCTCGCCGTCCTGTCCTGTTCCGCCGCGTCCTCTTCCTTCCTGCTGTTGTTCGGCGGCGACCACGGCATGCTGCTCCTGATCGGCGACCAGCACGGCCTCCCTCTCCTCCTCTTGATCGACCACCACGACCGCCTCCTTCTTCTCCTCCTGATCGGGCAGCACCACCTTCTTCTTCTCCTCTTGATCGGGCAGCGCCGCCTTCTTCTCAGGCGACGACATTGCGAGCGAGTTGTGGGCAGAAAGAATGAGATCGATGTGCGGCCGCGAGGATTGTTATATTGGTGCCAAGCGGTGCGAACGCAGCCCGAATCGACACGGCGGCGGTTGCAATCCACACGAAGCGTCGTAATGCGGAGCGACGCGACGGTGAACCGGCGGCGGTTCATGCGGCCGCAAGGTGTTCGACAGTTCGCTCAAATTTTGTGCCGTTTGAGGGGTGGACCTTTGGGAGTGTCGTTGTGGGCGGCCTCCAAATGTTGCCCGGACACATGTCTGACACCCCAAAGAGGCCCAATTGGGGGTGTCGGACACACATTTAGAGGCCCCCATGCTCTAAAACGCTAAAACGGGTGCCCTGAACCCACATCTGTTAGGGCACGTACAACGGGGTGCTTATTTAGCGACGCTAGGATTTCAATCCCGGTTGATGGACAGTTGCGTGATATAATCCCAGCGCATGGGCGCTTATCTGCCGGCGTCGACGCCTAGTTATGCGTCAGGCGCTTAGTTGATTTTTTTGCTCGTGGCGTGAAGATCGGAAGGGAATTGGTTGGATAAGCTAGCGCTTAGTACTGCATACGCGTTGAATCTAGCGGCGCTTCCATCGACGCCAGGATTATTTTTCTGATTCTTTCTCTGCTAAGCGTCTAATTAAGCGTCGAGCAATCTACATGCCCGAGTTGCTCTGAAGTCATAGTTCAGCACACTTGCTCACCGACCAGCCGATAGCCCCTGACCGATCCCAAACACCCAAATCCTCCAAACCAAGAAACCAAGCCATGGAACAAGGCGACACTGCCACCGGCAGCAGCGGCCGTGGCGGTAGGGGAACGAGCATCCAGGCCACGGCGCTAGACGGCATCGTCTACGTGAACTCTCTCTTCACCCTCGCCGCCTTCCTCGGCTTGGCTTGGCGCCCCTCCTCCGACGGGCCCGGCCTCGCCGACGGCGCCGACCACCTGGGCGCATGCGCGGCGGGGGACCGCATCGAGTCCGACCTCGTCACCTTCCACGTCCTCGCCTTCTCCTGCTTCCTCTTCTCCAGCCTCGTCGCGCTCTGCCTGAAGCAGATCGTCCGCACCTTCCCCCACTACCGCCGCGCCTCCCAAACCGCCGCCGGATCCGCCGTCAGCTGGACGGCGAAGATCAACCGGGCAGCGCTCCGGGTGGGGATTCTGTCGTCGGCGGTGGGTTCCTGATGATGGCCCTCATCAACGTGGTGCAGGTGAAGCTCGGCCGGCTCGGGTGCGTCGCGGCGGCTCCGCGGCATGGGGGCGGTAATCCCGCTTGTCACGCTCGTGCCGGCCGCCATGCTGATCTACATTGGCATCGTCTTCTACGCCTTCACCCGCTAGCTCCAATCGGATCGAGTAGCTCACGTAATGCTTCGATTGAATTTTGTCATGCTTAGAAGTTTAGAACACGAGTGCGGTGAAATTGTTAGATTGCAACTGAGATGCCTGTGAACGTGTATCACTGAATCTATGGGTGTATTTTTCTTGTGTATTCTTCGGGTGTATGATGCGGGTTGGTCCCGATTTTCACGGATTTGTGCGGAGGGAACGACAAACACGAAGAACACGCGAAGAACGAAGACACAAAAGAGGGGAAATCAAACACACAAGGGTAAATAGCAAGTAGCAACCCGGCAAGACTTGATTGGTAACAAATCCCCGTGGGCAGCCCCCAATCCTCCTCTCCCAAGCACACCTTACTCTTAGGATTGTCCAATTGGTCAATCCAACCAACCCAATAGAATCACCCTAGGATGAAAGATTGGCAAGTAGCAAACTACAAGAGGAGCCTTGGTATCCACGCAGGGATCTTCTCCACAAGGGGAGGCCTTGGTTCATCTCCACAAGGGGAGGCCTTGAGTCATCTCCATAGGAGGAAAGAGACACTTTGAGAAGAAGGAGCAAGGCTCTACTTTAGTTCCCAAATCATTGTCTAACCCTAGATCTAGTCCAAGGGGTACTTTAAATTGTCTAGGCAACTAGGAGGACGAACAGGTAAGGTTTGGTGGCTGAACTGACGATTCTGCTCCCGCACTGGCGGTAGTACCGCTGGCTTAGCCGGTGCTACCGCTGGCGCGGGCATGCGCTGCTTCCTCCCACGCGCCCTCTACCTCCTTGTACCGCTCCTCGTACTGCTGGCGGTACCGGAAGAAGCTGCCGAAGGCCCGATTCGGCGGTAGCGCGGAGCGGCAGCTGCCGGTGCCGCTGACGTGGGCTTGGTTCATCCCACGCTCCCGGTACCGGGCGGTACCGCTGCTGGTACCGCTGGCGTGATCCTGGTTCTCGTTGACTGGGCCAGGGGCGGTAGTACCGCTTGACCCAGCGGTAGTACCGCCGCCTGGGAAGTTCTTCTCCATCTTGTCTTCTTCTTCCTCTTCGTCTTCTTGACTCGATTCTTGTCCAACTTTGACGCTACCTTGGCCATCTTCAAGGGGTCATCAGGGCCACCATAGCTGAGTACACACAATGTATCGGAATGAAGTAGCAAACCATTCAAGGGATGTTAAGGTCACATATAGATAGGAGTGAATTCACCTTAGCATGTATAGCTTTGACCTTGCTCTTGTCATTGGGCCACTTGGTGTAGACGCCGTAGGCTGGGCTACATCATCTCCCCCCCTTGGAAAAGAGTCGTCCTCGACTCTTGGTCCTCTTCATCGCTTGATGTCCATAGTATGGCGAGAGGTCGGCGACGTTGAAGGTGTCATGGACCAAGTGTTTGGAGTTGGAGATGTCGATCTTGTAGGCATTGTCGTTGATGCGCTTGATAACCTTGAAAGGTCCATCTCCACGAGGGTGAAGCTTGGACTTCCTTGCATCCGGAAAGCGATCTTTGCGAAGGTGTAGCCACACAAGATCTCCTTCTTCAAATATCATGGCGCGCTTGTGTTTGTTCATCTTCGTAGCATGGTCTTTGTTGTGCTTCTCGAGAGTAGTTCTTGTTTCCTCATGGAGCTTCTTCATGTAAGCGGCTCGCTTGTCGAAGTCCATGTTAACTTGCTCACGGAGTGGAAGTGGTAGCATGTCGAGCGCGGTGTAGGGGTTGGAGCCATAGACGACCTCGAAGGGTGTTCTCTTTGTTGCGCGGTGTAGTGCTCGATTGTAGGCGAACTCGGCGTGTGGGATGCACTCTTCCCAATTCTTCAAGTTAGGCTTGATCAACACACGAAGGAGTGTAGATAGGCTTCGGTTCACCACTTCGGTTTGGCCATCGGTTTGAGGGTGGTATGCGGTGGAGAATAGTTGCTTGATTCCCATCTTGGCCATCAAAGTCTTCCAAAAATAGCTCACGAACTTGGTGTCACGATCCGACACAATGGTCTTGGGCACTCCATGAAGACGGACGATTTCCCTGAAAAACAAAGTAGCAATGTGTGAAGCATCGTCGCTCTTGTTGCAAGGTATAAAGTGTGCCATTTTAGAGAAGCGATCAATGACGACAAAGATGGAATCCTTGTTTGTTTTAGTGCGTGGGAGTCCTAAGACAAAATCCATAGCTATATCGGACCATGGGTGATGTGGAATAGGCAATGGTGTGTATAACCATGAGAGTTTAGAGTAGACTTAGCTTTGAGACATGTAGAACATCGTCGAACTAGGCGTTCCACATCACGCTTCATTCTAGGCCAATAGTAGTTGGTGGGAGCATGGCGTAGGTCTTGTCGTCCAAAGTGACCCATGAGTGTCCTCCATGAGATTCCTTCAAAAGGACCAAACGAAGCGAAGACTCGGGTATACATAGTTTGTTAGCCTTAAACAAGAAACCTTTGTGCAAATAGAAATCACCAATTCCTTTGTGCTCCGAACATTGAGCGAAAATGTCTCCAAAGAAAGCATCGGTAGCATACAACTCTTTAATCTCATCCAAACCCAAGACACTAATGTCAAGACGTGTAAGTAGGTTGGCCTTGCGGGATAGAGCATCCGCGACCACATTGTCTTTACCTTTCTTGTATTTGATTACAAAGTGAAAGACTCAATGAACTCAACCCACTTAGCATGTCTTTTGTTCAAATTTGTTTGACTTTTCAAATATTTCAAGGATTCATGGTCGGAATGAATGACAAATTCCTTAGGACGAAGGTAATGTTGCCACACATCCAAAACACGAACCAAAGCAAATAACTCTTTGTCATAAATGGGGTAATTCAAGCGAGCTCCATCTAGTTTCTCACTATGGTATGCGATGGGTCTACCATTTTGCATAAGCACTCCTCCAATGCCCAATCCACTTGCATCGCATTCAATCTCAAATGTCTTAGAGAAATCCGGAAGGGCAAGGAGTGGTGCTTCGGTTAATAACCGTTTGAGCTCATTGAAAGCAAAATCATGTGCATTGCCCCAAATGAAAGGTACATTCTTCTTTGTAAGTTCATGGAGGGGGCAAGCAATTGTGGAAAAATCCTTGATGAAACGGCGGTAAAATCCGGCAAAACCAAGAAAACGTCTCAACTCCTCAAGTGATGTCGGAAAAGGCCAAGTCCGAATTGCTTGTATCTTGCTTCATCGACTTCGACTCCATCCGAAGAAACAACAAAACCCAAGAAAACAAGTTTGTTGGTGGCAAAAGTGCACTTAGAAAGATTTGCATAAAGCTTTTCATTGCGAAGAACCAACAAAACTTGAGCAACATGAGAAGTGTGCTCTTCCAAAGACTTGCTATAAATAAGGATGTCGTCAAAGTATACCACAACAAATTTCCAATGAAAGGACGCAAAACATGATTCATGAGACGCATAAAAGTAGAAGGTGCATTGGAAAGACCAAATGGCATGACGAGCCACTCATAAAGACCAAGCTTAGTTTTAAATGCGGTCTTCCATTCATCACCTTCACACATGCGTATTTGGTGATATCCACTTTTAAGATCAATTTTGGAGAATATAGCGGAACCACAAAGCTCATCGAGCATATCATCAAGGCGAGGGATAGGATGGCGATACCGAACGGTGATGGCGTTGATGGGGCGACAATCCATGCAAAGGCGAAGAGTGTTGTCGTGCTTGGGTACCAAGATGACGGGCACGGCACACGGACTCAAGCTCTCGCGGATGTGTCCCATGGCAAGAAGTTCTTGTATTTGCCGCTCGATCTCCTTTGTCTCTTCGGGGTTGGTGCGGTAAGGAGCGCGGTTTGGTAGCGGTGCGCCGGGAACAAGGTCGATGCGGTGCTCGATTCCGCGTAGAGGAGGTAGTCCCGGTGGCACTCTTGAGGGAAGACATCTTCAAAGTCCTTCAAAAGAGACAACAAAGAAGGAGGAAGGTTTGTGAAAGTGTTAGTCATAGAAACTTCACCCTTGCATATGAGCACATAGTGTAGGGTGGATGGGTTTTCTCTCAACTCCCTCATCTCTCTTTTGTGGCAAATAGTGTAAGTTTTGTGGGAACTCTCTTTGAAGTGTCACACTCATTTGGCTTGTGGCTCTCACTCACTTTATGGTGGGTCTCTCGCTCACCACTCATCTCACTAGACGAACGATCTTGTTGTGCCCTTGCAATAGTCTTGGCGTTGTCGGCGATGACTTGACTTGGTGTCATGGGACGAAGGACGAAGGTCTTGTCGTTGTTCTTGAAGCTATAGTAGTTTGTCCTTCCATCATGCATAGCACCCTTGTCAAATTGCCATGGACGCCCAAGGAGTAAGTGACAAACGTTCATAGGCACAACATCACAATCAACCGTATCTTCATAGGCTCCAATCTTGAAGGACACTTGCACCATGTGTTGAATCTTGACGGCTCCGGTATCACTCAACCATTGCACATGGTAAGGATGTGGGTGCTTCTTGAACTTCAAGTTGAGCTTATCACAAAGTTCTTTGCTCGCTAGGTTGTGGCAACTTCCACCATCTATGATGACCTTGATGGACTTTCCATTGACTCCCGCTCTAGTTGAAACAAGTTGCATCTTTGGTCTTCTTCTACTTGAACATTGGTGGTTAAGCTCTTGCCACAACCAAGGAAGGGTCTTTGTTGTCGCCATCACAATATATCTCACTTTCTTCTTCTTGAGCACTTTGCATTGTGGCGACCTTGTTCAAAGCATTGTACTCATCTTCACTCATAGATTCATACTCTCCCATGTCATTGATGATCATGACCTTCTTGTTGGTGCACTCAAAAGATTTGTGCCCTTGTCCGCCGCACTTGTAGCATTGCAAAGTCTTGTGCCGGACGAAGATCCTTGAGGCGCCTTGGAGGGGAGGTACTTTCTTGAAAGGTTGAGGCGCTTGAGGTGTCGATGTAGAGACTCTTGGAGGACCTCGAGTGTTCGCTTGAGGAAGAGCTTGTGAAGGTGTAGGAGTTGACGAAGAAGGCTTGTTGGCGTAGAATGCCTTTGTCTTGAGGTATTTGAGCTCTTCAAGCACGTGGCGCTCGGCCTTGGAAGCTTGATGTACTAGCTCAACCAAAGAGGCATATGGTTGGAACTCCACGATCTTCTTGATGGGATAGTTGAGGCCATTCATGAAACGAGCCATGGATTGCTCTTCGTACTCGTTGACATTGGCTCTCATCATGGAGATTTCCATTTCCTTGTAGTACTCGTCAACCGACTTCAAACCTTGCTTCAACTCTTGCAACTTCTTGTATAAGTCTCTAGTGTAATGGCTTGGCACGAAGCGCTTGTACATGTTTCTTTCATTTCAACCCAAGTGTCAATTGGTTGTTGGTGGTTAGCGACGCGAGCATCTTGTAGTTGTTCCCACCACAAGAGGCATACTCTTCAAACTCCATCGAGGCTAAGGCAACCTTCTTTTGTCGGAGAAGCGTTGCACACGGAAGATCTTGTCAACCTTGAGTACCCATGAGAAGTAAGCTTCCGGATCACTTGTGCCGTAGAACTTGGGTATGTCAAAGCGGACGTTGGTCAAGTCATCATAGTCGTCACGTGGCCACCACGTGGGAATGCACGTCCACGTCTCCTTCGGTTGAGTCCATCACCATTGTGTTGGCTTGACTCGTTATCACTTGACTCGGAACGTTGGTGTTGGTGACGATCATGAGGAAGCTCTTGACGAGGCGCATGTTGAGGAGGTAGCTCTTGTTGAGGAACGGGTTGCTCGACATTGTTCGCATTGTCATGGTTTTGATGACGTGGCCTTGGAGGATGACGAGGGTGACGTCCTTGTTCACCAAAGTCATTCGCACCCGGAACGCCATTGTCATTAGCCAATGGGTCATGACGATCACGTTGGCGGTGGTGGTGATGGTATGCGTGCGCGACGATCATCATTTTGGTGAGGTTGTTCTTGATGCGCATTGGCATTGTTCGCGTGAAGATCATGTGGTTGTTCAACGATAGGAGGAGGTCGTTCATGGGCGTCGCTCCTTGAATCATGTTGACGTTCTTGTCGAGGTTCATGACGTCCATGATGTGCTTGTGTCGACCTTGAGGTGCTTCTTGTACGGCTTGAGCGTGAAGGAGCTCGTTGTCGCGCAAGGTTGTTGATAGCTTCGGTCATCCGCTCCATGTTCGCATTGATTGCGTTGAAGTTGGCATCATGAGTTTGGAGACGGCGCTCGTAGCGGCCTAAGCCATCACGAACAAGGTGTCGAAGACCGACGAACTCGGATTGTGTGACATAGCCATGATCACCGCGAACTCCACCATGGATTTCCTCATCCGAGCTTGAGCTTCCGTTTGTACTTCCCCTAAACATTTTCTCAAGAACAAGTGAGATGTGGTAAGGAAAAACCAAGACAAACTATATCCCAAGTATAATGTGGCTTGAGAGGAGAGTATCCGGTTCTAACACCCAACACACACACTTATGAGGATAGGAAGGTATGAAGTGGCAAACGAAACAAGCAAACCCGCGACAAGTATATTGTCAAAGGTAGAGAAAATCCACAATGATCAAATTACCAAAGAAACTCCAACCACAAAGTATCAAGAAACACACACAAAAGCGAATGATGGGGTTGGGCGACCAAAGGGCGAGCACTCGAAGATAGACAACCTAACGAAGACTACGTGCTCAAATGTCACCCAACACAAGAAGGACGCTAGCTCAATTGCTTTTTGTGGGCAACGGATTTGCACAAGAGTTAACACTCACACTCACTTTGGCGGTCTTAGCTTTGTCGCAACCTACAAGAGATGAACTTGGCACCACTTGATTCTTTTCTTTTCTCTCTTTTTTTTTTTTTTTTTGCTTTTTGACGATGATTCCTTCTCTTTTGCTAGTGCCAAGCTCTCTAACGATACACACTCGCCAATACTTGAAGACAAACACTCAACACGTGCAATGCCTCGCAATATCACCGAGCTAGTCCAATAGGTTAAGTTGCGCGAAAGGAAGAAGGGCTCACAACGGAAATGATGGTGGGGGAATGTCGAGTCCTTGGCGGCGTCGTCACTTGGCGTTGATGAAGTCGCTGCGGAAGCTTGTCGATGTCGTAGACGTGTGGAACACACCAGCGAAGGACCCAAACAACAAAGGAGAATTGCCAAAACGAACCGAGGAAAAGAAAAATTTCTGAAAAATTTGGCCCTGGCGGTAGTACCGCTTAAGCTGGCGGTAGTACCGCTGTCAACTTTTCTGCTCGAATTTTGTGCGATTTTGGGCTCCAAAACTTCCTCGAATCCGTGGGGAAATGGCAAAATTGAGGCTAGGGAACGCAAACAAAGGTGGAGGGGGTCCTAAAGCAACAGATCCATGGACAAAAACTACCAAAAACGCAACGAATCGACAGATCGGCTCGAATCAAGGCAAGGCTATTTTTGGTGGAAATTTTCGAATTTCTCAAAAACGAAGAAAAATTTGGTGGATTTTGGTGGAAACACAAAACAAATCCGTGTCAACCTAGAGCTCTGATACCATATGATGCGGGTAGGTCCCGATTTTCACGGATTTGTGCGGAGGGAACACGAACACGCGAAGAACGAAGAACACAAAAGAGGGGAAATCAAACACACAAGGGTAAATAGCAAGTAGCAACCCGGCAAGACTCGATTGGTAACAAATCCCCGAGGGCAGCCCCCAATCCTCCTCTCCCAAGCACACCTTACTCTTAGGATTGTTTGTCCAATTGGTCAATCCAACCAACCCAATAGAATCACCCTAGGATGAAAGATTGGCAAGTAGCAAACTAAAAGAGGAGCCTTGGTATCCACGCAGGGATCTTCTCCACAAGGGAGGCCATGGTTCATCTCACAAGGGGAGGTGATGTAGTGCAACCTTCGCACACAACACCAACACCATCAAATGGCCCAATGACAAGAGCAAGAATCAAAGCTCTCCATGATAAGGTGAATTCACTCCTATCTATGTGTGATCTCGACACTCCTTTGAATGGGTTGCTACTTCATTCGGATACGTTGTGCATACTCAGGAACAACTACCAAGAAGATCACCAAGCAAGTGCAGAAGTTGGACAAGAAACGAGTCAAGAGGAAGATGAAGAAGACGAAGCATCAGCACAGCGGTACTACCGCCAGGCGGGCCGGTACTACCGCCAGGTCCCAGGCAGCGGCACCAGCCGTGCTACCGCTGAAGATGAAGACCTGCGCAGAACTCCAGTCAGCGGTACTACCACTTGCACAGCGGTACTACCGCCGAACCCAGATCACGGTACTACCGCCAGAGGTACCGCTGGAGTACCGGCACGCCCGAAAACGCCACTGGATACCCCTACGGTACCTCCCGGTACCAGCTTCGTACTACCGCCAGCGAGCACATTTAATCCCAGCGGTACTACCTCTGGACCTGAGAAGATTCGGGCTGAAGCTCATGTAATGGCCACAACTTACCCCTTCGCCTCATAGACTATAAATAGACGCTCCCCATCCAGATCTAGGGTTAGACTATGATTTGGGAACTAAAGTAGAGCCTTGCTCCTTCTTCTCAAAGTGTCTCTTTCCTCCTATGGAGATGACTCAAGGCCTCCCCTTGTGGAGATGAACCAAGGCCTCCCCTTGTGGAGAAGATCCGTGCGTGGATACCAAGGCTCCTCTTGTAGTTTGCTACTTGCCAATCTTTCATCCTAGGGTGATTCTATTGGGTTGGTTGGATTGACCAATTGGACAAACAATCCTAAGAGTAAGGTGTGCTTGGGAGAGGAGGATTGGGGGCTGCCCCGGGGATTGGTTACCAGTCGATTCTTGCCGGGTTGCTACTTGCTATTTACCCTTGTGTGTTGGTTTCCCCTCTTTGTGTTCATCGTTCTTCGCATGTTCTTCGTGTTCATCCTTCCCTCCACACAAATCCATGAAAATCGGACCTACCCGCATCATATGGTATCAGAGCTCTAGGTTGACACGGATTTGATTTGTGTTTCCACCAAAATCCACCAAATTTTTCTTCATTTTGAGAAATACGAAAATTTCCACCAAAAATAGCCTTGCCTTGATTCGAGCCGATCTGTCGATTCGTTGCGTTTTTGGTAGTTTTTGTCCATGGATCTGTTGCTTTAGGACCCCCTCCACCTTTGTTTGCGTTCCCTAGCCTCAATTTTGCCGATTTCCCACGAATTCGAGGAATTTTTGGAGCCCATGTCCGCCCGAAATCGAGTCAAACTTGCACAGATTCGTGCGCAGCGGTACTACCGCCAGTGCAGCGGTACTACCGCCGCAGCGTACTACCGGGCGGACCAGCGGTACTACCGCCAGGGCCAATTTTTGCAGAAATTTTTCTTTTTCCTCGGTTCGTTTTGGCATTTCCTCTTTGGTTTGAGTCCTTTCTTGGTGTGCTTTACGTCTACAACATCGACAAGCTTTCTTGATACTGTGTGGTTGGAGTTTTTTTTGGTAATTTGATCATTGTGGATTTTCTCTACCTTTGACAATATACTTGTCGGCGGGTTTGCTTGTTTCGTTTGCCACTTCATACCTTCCTATCCTCATAAGTGTGTGTGTTGGGTGTTAGAACCGGATACTCTCCTCTCAAGTCACATTATACTTGGGATATAGTTTGTCTTGGTTTTTCCTTACCGCACATCTCACTTGTTTCTTGAGAAAATGTTTAGGTGAAGTACAAACGGAAGCTCAAGCTCGGATGAGGAAATCCATGGTGGAGTTCGCGGTGATCATGGCTATGTCACACAATCCGAGTTCGTCGGTTTTCGACACCTTGTTCGTGATGGCTTAGGCCGCTACGAGCGCCGTCTCCAAACTCATGATGCCAACTTCAACGCAATCAATGCGAACATGGAGCGGATGACCGAGGCTATCAACAACCTTGCGCGACAACGAGCTCCTTCACGCTCAAGCCGTACAAGAAGCACCTCAAGGTCGACACAAGCACATCATGGTCGTCATGAACCTCGACAAGAACGTCAACATGAATTCAAGGAGCGACGCCCGTGAATGACCTCCTCCTATCGTTGAACAACCACATGATCTTCACGCGAACAATGCCAGTGCGCATCAAGAACAACCTCACCAAAATGATGATCGTCGCGCACGCATACCATCGCCACCACCGCCTCAACGTGATCGTCATGACCCATTGGCGAATGACAATGGCGTCCGGGTGCGCATGACTTTGGTGAACAAGGACGTCACCCTCGTCATCTTCCAAGGCCACGTCATCAAAACCATGACAATGCGAACAATGTCGAGCAACCCGTTCCTCAACAAGAGCTACCTCCTCAACATGCGCATCGTCAAGAGCTTCCTCATGATCGTCACCAACACCAACGTTCCGAGTCAAGTGATAATGAGTCTAGCCAACACAATGGTGATGGACTCAACCGAAGGAGACGTGGACGTGCATTCCCACGTGGTGGCCACCGTGACGACTATGATGACTTGACCAACGTCCGCTTTGACATACCCAAGTTCTACGGCACAAGTGATCCGGAAGCTTACTTCATGGGTACTCAAGGTTGACAAGATCTTCCACGTGCAACACTTCTCCGACAAAAGAAGATTGCCTTAGCCTCGATGGAGTTTGAAGAGTATGCCCTCTGTGGTGGGAACAACTACAAGATGCTCGTGTCGCTAACCACCAACAACCAATTGACACTTGGGTTGAAATGAAAGAAACAATGTACAAGCGCTTCGTGCCACGCCATTACACTAGAGACTTATACAAGAAGTTGCAAGAGTTGAAGCAAGGTTGAAGTCGGTTGACGAGTACTATAAGGAGATGGAAATCTCCATGATGAGCCAATGTCAACGAGTACGAAGAGCAATCCATGCTCGTTTCATGAATGGCCTCAACTATCCCATCAAGAAGATTGTGGAGTTCCAACCATATGCCTCTTTGGTAGAGCTAGTACATCAAGCTTCCAAGGCCGAGCGCCACGTGCTTGAAGAGCTCAAATACCTCAAGACAAAGGCATTCTACGCCAACAAGCCTTCTTCGTCAACTCCTACACCTTCACAAATTCTTCCTCAAGCGAACACTCGAGGTCCTCCAAGAGTCTCATCATCGACACCTCAAGCGCCTCAACCTTTCAAGAAAGTACCTCCCACTTCCAAGGCGCCTCAAGGATCTTCGTCCGGCACAAGACTCTGCAATGTTACAAGTGCGGCGGACAAGGGCACAAATCTTTTGAGTGCACCAACAAGAAGGTCATGATCATCAATGACATGGGCGAATATGAATCTATGAGTGAAGATGAGTACAACGCTTTGCACAAGGTCACCACAATGCAAAGTGCTCAAGAAGAAGAAAGTGAAATCTATTGTGATGGCGACAACAAAGACCCTTCCTTGGGTTGTGCAAGAGCTTTAACCGCCAATGTTCAAGTAGAAGAAGACCAAAGATGCAACTTGTTTCATACAAGAGCGGGTCAATGGAAAGTCCATCACGGTCATCATAGATGGTGGAAGTTGCCACAACCTAGCGAGCAAAGAACTTTGTGATAAGCTCAACTTGAAGTTCAAGAAGCACCCACATCCCTACCATGTGCAATGGTTGAGTGATACCGGAGCCGTCAAGATTCAACACATGGTGCAAGTGTCCGTCAAGATTGGAGCCTATGAAGATACGGTTGATTGTGATTTGTGCCATGAACGTTTGTCACTTACTCCTTGGGCGTCCATGGCAATTTGACAAGGGTGCTATGCATGATGGAAGGGACAAACTACTATAGCTTCAAGAACAACGACAAGACATACGTCCTTCGTCCATGACACCAAGTCAAGTCATCGCCGACAACGCCAAGACTATATTGCAAGGGCACAACAATATCGTTCGTCTAGTGAGATGAGTGGTGAGCGAGAGATCCACCTAAAGTGAGTGAGAGCCACAAGCCAAATGAGTGATACTTCAAAGAGAGTTCCCACAAAACTTACACTATTGCCACCAAAAAGAGTGATAAGGGAGTTGAGAGAAAACCCATCCACCCTCCACTATGTGCTCATATGCAAGGGTGAAGTTTCTATGACTAACACTTTCACAAACCTTCCTCCTTCTTTGTTGTCCTCTTTTGAAGGACTTTGAAGATGTCTTCCCTCAAGACGTGCCACCGGGACTACCTCCCTACGCGGCATCGAGCACCGCATTGACCTTGTTCCCGGCGCACCGCTACCAAACCGCGCTCCTTACCGCACCAACCCCGAGGAGACAAAGGAGATCGAGCGACAAATACAGAACTACTTGCCATGGGACATATCCGCGAGAGCTTGAGTCCGTGCGCCGTGCCCGTCATCTTGGTACCCAAGCACGACAACACTCTTCGCCTTTGCATGATTGTCGCCCCATCAACGCATCACCGTTCGGTATCGCCATCCTATTCCTCGCCTTGATGATATGCTCGATGAGCTTTGTGGTTCCGCTATATTCTCCAAAATTGATCTTAAAAGTGGATATCACCAAATACGCATGTGTGAGGTGATGAATGGAAGACCGCCTTTAAAACTAAGCTTGGTCTTTTATGAGTGGCTCATCATGCCATTTGGTCTTTCCAATGCACCTTCTACTTTTATGCGTCTCATGAATCATGTTTTGCGTCCTTTCATTGGAAATTTGTTGTGGTATACTTTGACGTACATCCTTATTTATAGCAAGTCTTTGGAAGAGCACGCTCTCATGTTGCTCAAGTTTTGTTGGTTCTTCGCAATGAAAAGCTTTATGCAAATCTTTCTAAGTGCACTTTTGCCACCAACAAACTTGTTTTCTTGGGTTTTGTTGTTTCTTCGGATGGAGTCGAAGTCGATGAAGCAAAGATATAAGCAATTCGGACTTGGCCTTTTCCGACATCATTTGAGGAGTTGAGACGTTTTCTTGGTTTTGCCGGATTTTACGCCGTTTCATCAAGGATTTTTCCACAATTGCTTGCCCCCTACATGAACTTACAAAGAAGAATGTACCTTTCATTTGGGCAATGCACATGATTTTGGTTTCAATGAGCTCAAACGGTTATTAACCGAAGCACCACTCCTTGCCCTTCCGAATTTTTCTAAGACATTTGAGATTGAATGCGATGCAAGCGGATTGGGAATTGGTTTGAGTGCTTATGCAAAACGGTAGACCCATCGCATACCATAGTGAGAAACTAGATGGAGCTCGCTTGAACTACCCCATTTATGACAAAGAGTTATTTGCTTTGGTCGTGTTTTAGATGTGTGGCAACATTACCTTCGCCCTAAGGAATTTTTCATACATTCCGACCATGAATCTTTGAAATATTGAAAAGTCAAACAAATTTAAACAAAAGACATGCTAAGTGGGTTGAGTTCATTGAGTCTTTCACCTTGTAATCAAATATAAAAAGGTAAGACAATGTGGTCGCGGATGCTTTATCCCGCAAGGCCAACCTACTTACACGTCTTGACATTAGTGTCTTGGGTTTGGATAAGATTAAAGAGTTGTACGCTACCGATGCTTTCTTTGGAGACATTTTGCTCAATGTTCGGAGCACAAAGGAATGGTGATTTCTATTTGCACAAAGGTTTCTTGTTTAAGGCAACAAACTATGTATACCCGAGTCTTCGCTTTGTTTGGTCCTTTTGAAGGAATCACATGGAGGCGTCTTAATGGGACACTTTGGACGTGACAAGACCTTTTCCATGCTCTCCACAAACTACTATTGGCCAAGGATGTACCGGGATGTGAACCGCTTGGTGCGACGATGTTCAACATGTCTCAAAGCTAAGTCTACTCTAAACTCTCATGGTTTATACACACCTTTGCCTATTCCACATCACCCATGGTCCGACATAGCTATGGATTTTGTCTTATGACTCCCACGCACTAAACAAACAAGGATTCCATCTTTGTCGTCATTGATCGCTTTTAAAATGGCACACTTTATACCTTGCAACAAGAGCGACGATGCTTCACACATTGCTACTTTGTTTTTCAGGGAAATCGTCCGTCTTCATGGCGTGCCAAAGACATTGTGTCGGATCGTGACACCAAGTTCGTGAGCTATTTTGGAAGACTTGATGGCCAAGATGGAATCAAGC
Source organism: Poa pratensis (assembly GCA_947311845.1). NCBI lineage: Eukaryota > Viridiplantae > Streptophyta > Magnoliopsida > Poales > Poaceae > Poa > Poa pratensis. The sequence continues at coordinate 84,466,948 of CAMZMU010000052.1, read as the reverse complement.
AACTATTCTGCACACGCATACCACCCTCAAACCGATGGCCAAACCGAAGTGGTGAACCGAAGCCTTTCAACACTCCTTCGTGTGTTGATCAAGCCTAACTTGAAGAATTGGGAAGAGTGCATCCGACACGCCGAGTTCGCCTACAATCGACACTACATCGCGCAACAAATAGAACACCCTTCGAGGTCGTCTATGGCTACAACCCCTACACCGCGCTCGACATGCTACCACTTCCACTTCGTGAGCAAATCAACATGGACTTCGACAAGCGTGCCGCTTACATGAAGAAATTACATGAAGACACAAGGGCCACGCTTGAGAAGCATAACGAAGACCATACTACGAAGATGAACAAGAACAACGCCCCATGATATTTTAAGAAGGAGACCTTGTTTGGCTTACATCTACGCAAGGACCGCTTCCCCGAGAGAGAAAGTCTAACCTCGCGCCAAGAGGAGATTGGTCCTTTCAAGGTTCTCAAGCGCATCAACGACAATGCCTACAAGATCGACATATCCAAGTCCAAGTACGGCGTCCATGACACCTTCAACATCATCGACATATCACCTTACCTTGGAAACACAAGGTGATGAGGACGAAGAGTCGAGACGACTCTTTTCCAAGGGGGGGAGATGATGTAGTGCAACCTTCGCACACAACACCAACACCATCAAATGGCCCAATGACAAGAGCAAGAATCAAAGCTCTCCATGATAAGGTGAATTCACTCCTATCTATGTGTGATCTCGACACTCCTTTGAATGGGTTGCTACTTCATTCGGATACGTTGTGCATACTCAGGAACAACTACCAAGAAGATCACCAAGCAAGTGCAGAAGTTGGACAAGAAACGAGTCAAGAGGAAGATGAGAAGACGAAGCATCAGCACAGCGGTACTACTGCCAGGCGGGCCGGTACTACCGCCAGGTCCCAGGCAGCGGCACCAGCCGTGCTACCGCTGAAGATGAAGACCTGCGCAGAACTCCTTCAGCGGTACTACCACTTGCACAGCGGTTACTACCGCCGAACCCAGATCACGGTACTACCGCCAGAGGTAACCGCTGGAGGTACCGGCACGCCCGAAACGCCACTGGATACCCCTACGGTACCTCCCGGTACCAGCTACTACTACCGCCAGCGAGCACATTAATCCAGCGGTACTACCTCTGGACCTGAGAAGATTCGGGCTGAAGCTCATGTAATGGCCCACAACTTACACCCTACGCCTCATAGACTATAAATAGACGCTCCCCATCCAGATCTAGGTTAGACTATGATTTGGGAACTAAAGTAGAGCCTTGCTCCTTCTTCTCAAGTGTCTCTTTCCTCCTATGGAGATGACTCAAGGCCTCCCCTTGTGGAGATGAACCAAGGCCTCCCCTGTGGAGAAGATCCGTGCGTGGATACCAAGGCTCCTCTTGTAGTTTGCTACTTGCCAATCTTTCATCCTAGGGTGATTCTATTGGGTTGGTTGGATTGACCAATTGGACAAACAATCCTAAGAGTAAGGTGTGCTTGGGAGAGGAGGATTGGGGGCTGCCCTCGGGGATTGGTTACCAGTCGATTCTTGCCGGTTGCTACTTGCTATTTACCCTTGTGTGTTGGTTTCCCCTCTTTGTGTTCATCGTTCTTCGCATGTTCTTCGTGTTCATCCTTCCCTCCACACAAATCCACATGAAAATCGGGACCTACCCGCATCATATGGTATCAGAGCTCTAGGTTGACACGGATTTGATTTGTGTTTCCACCAAAATCCACCAAATTTTTCTTTCATTTGAGAAATACGAAAATTTCCACCAAAAATAGACCTTGCCTTGATTCGAGCCGATCTGTCGATTCGTTGCGTTTTTGGTAGTTTTTGTCCATGGATCTGTTGCTTTAGGACCCCCTCCACCTTTGTTTGCGTTCCCTAGCCTCAATTTTGCCGATTTCCCACGAATTCGAGGAATTTTTGGAGCCCATGTCCGCCCGAAATCGAGTCAAACTTGCACAGATTCGTGCGCAGCGGTACTACCGCCAGTGCAGCGTACTACCGCCGCAGCGGTACTACCGGGCGGACCAGCGTACACCGCCAGGGCCAATTTTGCAGAAATTTTTCTTTTTCCTCGGTTCGTTTTGGCATTTCCTCTTTGGTTTGAGTCCTTTCTTGGTGTGCTTTACGTCTACACAACATCGACAAGCTTTCTTGATACTGTGTGGTTGGAGTTTTTTTTGGTAATTTGATCATTGTGGATTTTCTCTACCTTTGACAATATACTTGTCGGCGGTTTGCTTGTTTCGTTTGCCACTTCATACCTTCCTATCCTCATAAGTGTGTGTGTTGGGTGTTAGAACCGGATACTCTCCTCTCAAGTCACATTATACTTGGGATATAGTTTGTCTTGGTTTTTTCCTTACCGCACATCTCACTTGTTTCTTGAGAAAATGTTTAGGTGAAGTACAAACGGAAGCTCAAGCTCGGATGAGGAAATCCATGGTGGAGTTCGCGGTGATCATGGCTATGTCACACAATCCGAGTTCGTCGGTTTTCGACACTTGTTCGTGATGGCTTAGGCCGCTACGAGCGCCGTCTCCAAACTCATGATGCCAACTTCAACGCAATCAATGCGAACATGGAGCGGATGACCGAGGCTATCAACAACCTTGCGCGACAACGAGCTCCTTCACGCTCAAGCCGTACAAGAAGCACCTCAAGGTCGACACAAGCACATCATGGTCGTCATGAACCTCGACAAGAACGTCAACATGATTCAAGGAGCGACGCCGTGAATGACCTCCTCCTATCGTTGAACAACCACATGATCTTCACGCGAACAATGCCAGTGCGCACAAGAACAACCTCACCAAAATGATGATCGTCGCGCACGCATACCATCGCCACCACCGCCTCAACGTGATCGTCATGACCCATTGGCGAATGACAATGGCGTTCCGGTGCGCATGACTTTGGTGAACAAGGACGTCACCCTCGTCATCTTCCAAGGCCACGTCATCAAAACCATGACAAAGCTGAACAATGTCGAGCAACCCGTTCCTCAACAAGAGCTACCTCCTCAACATGCGCATCGTCAAGAGCTTCTCTCATGATCGTCACCAACACCAACGTTCCGAGTCAAGTGATAATGAGTCTAGCCAACACAATGGTGATGGACTCAACCGAAGGAGACGTGGACGTGCATTCCACGTGGTGGCCACCGTGACGACTATGATGACTTGACCAACGTCCGCTTTGACATACCCAAGTTCTACGGCACAAGTGATCGGAAGCTTACTTCTCATGGGTACTCAAGGTTGACAAGATCTTCCACGTGCAACACTTCTCCGACAAAAAGAAGATTGCCTTAGCCTCGATGGAGTTTGAAGAGTATGCCCTCTTGTGGTGGGAACAACTACAAGATGCTCGTGTCGCTAACCACCAACAACCAATTGACACTTGGGTTGAAATGAAAGAAACAATGTACAAGCGCTTCGTGCCACGCCATTACACTATAGACTTATACAAGAAGTTGCAAGAGTTGAAGCAAGGTTTGAAGTCGGTTGACGAGTACTAAAGGAGATGAAATCTCCATGATGAGAGCCAATGTCAACGAGTACGAAGAGCAATCCATGGCTCGTTTCATGAATGGCCTCAACTATCCCATCAAGAAGATTGTGAGTTCCAACCATATGCCTCTTTGGTAGAGCTAGTACATCAAGCTTCCAAGGCCGAGCGCCACCCACTGCTTGAAGAGCTCAATACCTCAAGACAAAGGCATTCTACGCCAACAAGCCTTCTTCGTCAACTCCTACACCTTCACAAATTCTTCCTCAAGCGAACACTCGAGGTCCTCCAAGAGTCTCTTCATCGACACCTCAAGCGCCTCAACCTTTCAAGAAAGTACCTCCCACTTCCAAGGCGCCTCAAGGATCTTCGTCCGGCACAAGACTCTTGCAATTTTACAAGTGCGGCGGACAAGGGCACAAATCTTTTGAGTGCACCAACAAGAAGGTCATGATCATCAATGACATGGGAGAATATGAATCTATGAGTGAAGATGAGTACAACGCTTTGCACAAGGTCACCACAATGCAAAGTGCTCAAGAAGAAGAATGTGAAATCTATTGTGATGCGACAACAAAGACCCTTCCTTGTTGTGGCAAGAGCTTTAAACCGCCAAATTTCAAGTAGAAGAAGAACCAAAGATGCAACTTGTTTCATACAAGAGCGGGTGTCAATGGAAAGTCCATCAAGGTCATCATAGATGGTGGAATTGCCACAACCTAGCGAGCAAAGAGACTTTGTGATAAGCTCAACTTGAAGTTCAAAAGCACCCCATCCCTACCATGTGCAATGGTTGAGTGATACCGGAGCCGTCAAGATTCAACACATGGTGCAAGTGTCCATACAAGATTGGAGCCTATGAAGATACGGTTGATTGTGATGTTGTGCCTATGAAACGTTTGTCACTTACTCCTTGGGCGTCCATGCAATTTGACAAGGTTGCTATGCATGATGGAAGGACAAACTACTATAGCTTCAAGAACAACGACAAGACATACGTCCTTCGTCCCATGACACCAAGACAAGTCATCGCCGACAACGCCAAGACTATTGCAAGGGCACAACAAGATCGTTCGTGTAGTGAGATGAGTGGTGAGCGAGATCCACCCTAAAGTGAGTGAGAGCACAAGCCAAATGAGAGTGATACTTCAAAGAGAGTTCCCACAAAAACTTACACTATGTGCCACCAAAAGAGTGATAAGGGAGTTGAGAGAAACCCATCCACCCTCCACTATGTGCTCATATGCAAGGTGTGAAGTTTCTATGACTAACACTTTCACCAACCTTCCTCCTTCTTTGTTGTCTCTTTTGAAGGACTTATGAAGATGTCTTCCCTCAAGACGTGCCACCGGGACTACCTCCTCTAC